>JAWNNO010003409.1:0-117709 GCA_035044985.1 Lordiphosa fenestrarum
TGTCTGTACAATAAGTATTGGTACAAGTATTAATACCATAAGTATTGTAGTTGAAGGTCAAAAACAGAGGATAAACGACCTTGAGCCACTCAATTATTTGGTGAAGCTAACAAAATAGGGAAAAGTCTGTTCCAAATACATTAAGCTAAAAACAGACAAGGAAAATGAATTCTTACTCTTGTACATTAAATTTCCAACCATAAATCAAAACAAAATTCGCATAATTTTTATCGTTTTGAACATTATTTTTGCATATGTCCCCGCAACGGTGTCGAATCGTGTGCCCCCGTTTTGGTTTTCAAGTTAAACGTTTCAATAAAGTCGAGCACCTGTCAATAAATCGAAATTGCCTCTCGTATTATTTTTATCGGCTACGTTTCGTTTACATTGCACAATCTGCTTCACGTCACATTGCCAACGGCCACGCCCACCCACCAGACCCACTCGCTCACTCACTCACATACATATCTCTTCATCCTCGCCATCATCTTCTTCCAGTTGGGCTCACTTCTGCGGGTTGGCTTTCATTTTTCTTTCGTAAGTATTTTGTTCTAGTTTTAATTCAGTTTTGGGCAAATCGAATTGTGGGTTCGAATGTTCTTTCTTTAAGTCCTGCGGCAGCACTTTAATTTTAATCCACTTGCGCGACAAAGTGAAATTTTTTAAGAGCCTGCCATATGAAAATTTAATAAGCTGTTGTGCCTGCCATTCGATGCGAAGATTTCGCATAATGAGAGCAAACCGGCACCCCCTCCTCCCCTATGTGACATGTAAAAAGATTGTTAAACAAGCTGAAAGAAGAAGAAAAAAAAAACAGCCAACAACAAAAAAATGCTTTAAAAATGAAATGCGTTTCTCGTTTTCACAAGATGTGTGTCTGTACTGCGGGGGCAGGCAGGCAGGATATGTTAGCCGAACTGAGTACAGTGGAAACGTTGAGATGTATTGTGAATAAATTACAGAAATTTATTAAACTGAAATTCGCAAAATAACCATCGACACATGCGTTCAATGCGAACAGCAAGCAGTACAAGAAAAGTTGAAGGGAGTTACGAAAATTGTAAAGTAGCAACTGTTTTCCAATTTCTTTGATCTAAAACATTTTGTCGAAAACTTGAAAAATCTAAATCGGTAGGGGTAGGCTTTTGTAGTTGAGGTATAGCTTGAGCGCAGAGAGCCAGTGTCTGAGAGTAAGCCCTCTTAACTTCAAGAAAAAGCAAATTAAACTCCCTTTTTCATCTTCATTCTAGTTGCTGTAGTGCAGTGTGAAGAATAGAGAGAGAAAAAGAGAGAGAAAGAACACAGAGTCCTTGGTTTAACAACTAAGGTACTGCGCTCGTAAAGTACTTAAAACCTTCAGTGTTTCGCGTACTCATCAAGCTTGACATATCACACACGCATACAAAATTTGCGTCCATATAAGCCGTTCGCTCTAGCGCTCACTCTCGCTCTCACTCTCGCTCTAACTCTCCCACTCTCTCTCTCTCTCGCTCTTGTCAAAACCTCAGTACTTAAAAAAAAATGCGCCATACTTTAGTTGTTGCATCATGACAGAGTCATTGCAATAGAAAAAGCTCTGTCTACTTCAAGCGTCACCAAAAAGAGACGCGCTATGCCTCTCTCTTTGGTAAACGTTCGGTTTGAATTGTCAAGTGTGTTCGGTTCCCAGAGGCTGTGGCTGGTCTAGTTCGACCAAAAAGGAATCAAGTTTGCCATTTCACCTTCTATTTCTATTGTTGTTTGTAGCCTGAATGGGGAGTCATTGCAAGAGAGACAGCATAATCATTGCGAAAGAGAGATTGTCATTGTCTTATGCCAGCAGAAGCAAATTTAAATTTCTTAGTTCTTCTTCTAATATTATTGTTGTGGTGTAGCGTGAAGGGAGAGAGTCGTTCCGAAAAAGAGAGCTCTGTCTAGTGAGAGCAAAAGAAAAACAAATTCTTAAGTTCGGCTTAGTTTTGTACCCGTTACTCGTAGAGTTAAAATGTCATACTAAGGTTGTGCAATTGTTTGTAACTGTTAGAAGGAAGCATTTCCTTTATCATTAGGTATATATTCTAGACCAGTCGCAACAGCCGAGTCGATATAGCCCTCTCCGTTTGATAACACTCAAATTTCAGAAACTCGAAGAGCTAGAGTAATCAAATTTGAAATGTAGGCAGATAAAGTTTGTTTCATTTGTAGCCTCTCCCGTGTAAAAAAGTGTTGAATAACTCCAAAAAACTTTAAGATAACGAGCCTAATATCCAGAATCTCTAAAATATTCTTAAAGATCGGAAATTAAAAAAAGATGCACACTTTCACACTTCAGAGCAGCAAGCGTTATCTGCTAACATTATTTTAATATAGTTACATAAATGTTAATGCTCTGTTAAGTAACATAAGGAAACCTTAACTCCACCGAGTAGGGGTTATATCGAAGTCAATCAATGTGGTGTAGCGTAAAATGAGAGAGTCATTGCATTAGAAAGGGACCTGTCTACTGCAAGCAATTGCAAAAGCCTTCAGTGATCTTCGCAGTAGATTTTGTTGTTGTCTGGTTTTTATGTCCTATTTATAGGTAATGTTTTATAAACGATCGCTTAAATCTTAACCGGATTTCAGAAGCACTTCTCTTGGTATTCTCTCTTTGGGGTAGGTTAATTGAATTTAAATTAAAGTACTTAAAATTCACATGCCCCTACCCATGGTCTCTGGCTTGGCCTTGTATCAGGCATTGGCCTCTCCCTCTTTCCCTCTCTCTCCTTCCCTTTCTATATATCTTTCTCTCAGTGTGTCTGTTATACCAAGCAACAAACAAGCGAAATATTATTTACGAGCTGTCAAATCCCAGTTAACATTCTTTATACCGAGACCAAGGACGAGTCCTGTATGCCGCGTATACGTGCAAGTATGGGTGTGTATGCGGTCGCATAGTTGGCTAAGAGACAGCCGTAGATACAGAGATACAGTATCACAGATACGGCCACAGTTACAGTTACAGTTGCAAAAGTCCTACCCCTGCCTGGAGCGGGCAACAGGCTGCGCCGGGCATAATAAAATATAAGAAAAAAGAAAATAAAAAAAAAAGCGAAACCACGAAAAATAATTTAAATTTATGTACTTGTGTGTATTTTTATATGTGCGTTGCCTTTTGCAATGTCGTCTTCTTGATTTGTTTGCCTCATCCGGGCAGCAGAAAGCATTAAATTCACTTTGCGTATGTGTAAGTAAGGCAAAGTGCTGGTCCTGGGTGTGTGTGGAAATGCCGTGTGCCTGTCGCTCAATGTCTGTAAAATCCCCAAACAGGAGCAACAAAATTTGACATTGTTGACCTGTTGTAAGCGAAGTGGCCCCATGAAAGTGAAAGCAATCTTTTAGGATACTTTGCACCAGAGCAAGCGCCTCTAATTATTTACCAGGGTAGCGCATAGGCCTTGCAATTCAACAATCATGCTTATTATTACCAACAGGCTATCCTGCGTTTGTTGTTTGCATATTTTTTACGCACTGCTGCTCATACTTCTCCGCGAAGAGTGTTTGCCTGTGTATCTGTCTGTGTGAGTACTTGACAATGCGTGCGCCATCTCGACAAGTTTTCTCAAAAAGTGAGACAAGTGGAAATCCGTTAAAGAAATACGTGAAACAGATAAAGAGAAGATGCCTCTGCTGTTCCTGGCAACTGCATACATACGCGCATGTTTGTGTGTACGTATGTATGTTTGGAATGTATGCGCACAAAGAGAAATGTCGTCGGCAGCAAATAAAAATTAATTGAAAAATGTTTATCAAGGACTTTTCATGATGAAAATTTAAATGCAGCACGCATGAAGGAGACTCTGTACAAGAGAGAGAGATGGTAAAAACACGGATAATTGATGAGCAGACAAGAGCTGAAAAAAATATAAAATTAATAAACAGGGCTGCAGATTTATATTTGTCATATCCTTACAAATTCATAAAAATGTAAATTATATTTGTCGTTGCGTCTTCAACTGGCATTACGTATACAGTTGACAGTCTATCTGTGTATTTCGGGTACAAGGACTTCACTTTCTATAAAAAGTGCCAAAAAATGGCCTAAATATTTAGAAAATAATAACTAATAAAGGCGACAAGGCCATGGGTTCCATTGGGACATACCATTCCTAAAGCTTTCAGATAAAAAAAATGTATCCTTACTTTTTTTCACGGATTTTGTATCACTTTACCTTCCCCTCTCTTGGATTCGGTACCTTGCGGACTAAGCATACAAAGTCGACATCTCAGCGCAGACGACTATCGACGTCACGCGTGACAGCACGACAAAATACAGTTTCAAATTGAGCCAGGCAAGAAATCACAGTACCTGGAACTCAATATGTTTGTATTTTTTTTGAGTTTAAAATGTTTTCGAAAACTAAACATTAGATTTAAGATTTGCAAGACTCAACATCAAGATTTTGCGTCCTCAAAAAAAGTTCTTGAAATTCGAAATTGTTCTTAAAGTGGGAACATATTGAAAACGATATCTACTGCACAATCTACAGTTTTCAAACTTCAGTAGTTGCTGAATAGGAACTCTTAAATATCAAAACGACGTTTTTTGTTTTAATAAATGTCGCTTAAGTTTTAAAAAAGAGCATTGAGCAATGGGCTGCTTATTCGCCTGATTTAAAAGTTCCAAAACAAGTTTTTCAATGTAATCTTCTAGCCAAAAAAAAAGGTTAGTTCTCCAGCTCTCTGCCAACTGGAGAACTCCTGCCATACCGCATATAAATTTGTCGCACAAATAAATGGTTCATTGTCAACCCTCTGGAAAAAACTCGCTTAAGCCGAGCAGCTTATTTCAAATGCAGTTTGCACTTTGCATATGCCACACATAGAACTGAACTCTTCACTCCTCTTCACAAACATTGCCCCGAACTCGAATTAAAATTTATTTGTGCAAAATATGCGCGTCAATCTGCAACATTATGCAAATCATTAAAAATTTAACAAACGCTTATCCGCTTAGTGCAACGCCTGGACAAATTGGGCAAACGGTTGGTGTTGAGTGGCTGCGGACGGACGAACGAGCAGTGGTACCCACTGAAGTTGGCTGGTTGTTTTAGTGTGTCACTTTCAATATTTAAATTTTGACATTTGCAGCCGGTTGGATGAAAAGCAGGGAGGGGAGAGCAACACTTTCCACAGCATCAATGCAAATTGTGCAGAAATAATATGTCAACATTAGCACAAACAGAATAGAACCTAATTGGCTGAAATAACCAGTTTCGTTATGGGCAATACAATTAAAATTTAGTGCAAAGATATTATGGGGAAGCGTTTGTCAGTTAACTAGCAGTTCGTATTAGGATAAATCTCATACTGTCTTTGAATATATTTCATATGTAAATGTTGATCCATTTGGTGATAGTTTAAGAGTTGGATAGGTCACTTGGGGACTTTCTCCAGCAATTATAGATAGGGAAATTTAGTATTGTTGTGCCCGAACACTTTACATAAAGTACAGAACCTAAGAGCCAACCAATGGAGGCTTTTATGTCTATGTCGATCTTATAAATAACTACTCTAAAAAAAACTCCCAAAATGACTCAAAAAACGAGAGCGTAAGTTAAAGTCGGCCCTGCCCGACTTCGAAATACCCGTTACTCAGCTCAGCTCGGATAAGTATGCAACATTTTTTTAACTCGGCCATTTATTATCCGATCCTTTTGAAAATTTGTGAGATTGTAGATGTTGGCCACATAGACTACACTGCAAAATCTGAGCTCGATATCTTAAAAATTGTGGGAGTTATTCAATATTTTTTATTGCGGGGGCGGGAGGGGGCGTGGCCAAAATTTGAAACAAACTTGATCTGCCTACAGACAATACTAGCTTACGTATAAAATTTGGTTGCTCTAGCTCTTCTAGTCTCTGAGATCTAGGTGTTCATACAGACGGACGGACGGACGGACGGACGGACAGACGGACATGGCTATATCGACTCGGCTGTTGATGCTGATCAAGAATATATATACTTTATGATATCGGAGATGCTTCCTTCTGCCTGTTACATACATTTGCACGACTTTAGTATACCCTTTTTACTCTACGAGTAACGGGTATATTGAGTGGAAAGGAAGAGTCGTATCTAGGGCATTTTCTAGCATTTTCTTTAAACAAAATTTATCATTTATGATTCCAAAATGAGATGAAAATTTTCATAAAATGTTTGCTGGGAGCAAGTGCAGAAAACATTACTGCATTTTCTAGGCAGGAGACCTAAAACCCTTTCTACTCAACCTCTTGGAAGTTATTGAGACAGAGATTCCGTCGCTACTAAAATTGTTATCCTCCTCACAATGGTTCAATCGGGAGGAACCAAGTCCTGGTTTAAATAGGGAATATATGTTATAGACAGGTGTGGTGCAGCAGGTGGTGTGTGTGTCGATTGTACAAGTGGTCAAAACATCAAATAGACAAGTGTTTTCTTTTAAAACATACACAACCGGTCAACTTTACTAGCTATTGGCCATAGCTTTGAAGTAACTAGCCATAATTTCGACCATGGATTCGGCGTTAAACTGTAGGCCCTTTTATCTTATGCGAAGATTATAACTACGCAGACAGAGAGAAGCTCTGATAGGCGCTCTTATGCCGTGTAAAGCAAAGTAGATGGGTCTATCTTGTCTTCATTTTAAATTATTACTAGCCATCTCAACCTAAGGTGGTAAAAGACTTGAAGTATAGCCAAAAACCAGTATTTAAATAGATCTCAGAATTGCAGTCTAAAAACTACAACCTCTAGTGTCTATATATATGCTGACAGATCAAGTTTACATTCAATTTTGGCCACACAAGGGTTGGACATTAGCCAGATCGAATGGCGCCACATTTAAGCAGCTGCAAAACAAACAAAGCCATTCACTTTCCTTTATTTTCTCCCAGTGTAAGCACATAAAAATTGTTAACCAGTGCCACTGAAAAGTTGCATAAAATCCGAAACATATTTGCCAGCTTAGTGTCCCTGTTTCCACCCCCAGTTCTCCCTTTCTCTCCCTCACAGCAAGACACTGAGCCATAGCTAACGATTAAACAGTGGCAAGGACTTGCCAGGACGATTTGTAGTAAGTAGCAAGTGGCTTGCTTGGCTCGCCCCTGCCATTTGGTTCGCTTTGCCAGGGCTAGAATTAATATTTAGTTGCATTTCTCAATGCATTCAACTTTATTTGCAGTGAGCAAATAGCTGTGTCTCCGCCCTGCGGTTGCTCTTCCCCAGCCAGTGGGAGAGTGCGTGCCAGTGTTTGTGTTTGTGTTTGTGTGTTTTAAAATGCAACAGATGCGCCAAATTAATGCGACCATTAAATTGTATTAGCGTGTGCAAAATGTAAAGCGCATTTGCTTTGGCTTTACGTTTCCCAGTTAGTGTGTGTGGGGGGAAAACTATGTGTATCTGACTGTAAATGCATCCTCTTTGCTATCACCGCGCGTTGTATTTGCTGCAAATTTGTGTGTGAATAAACATGAGAGTCGTTGCATTAATGCGCATACAAAAGCCAACAGCGCATGGTGAACGTTCACGCCCAGTCACAGGCACAGACACATGGCACTCAACTCCGTTCAACAGCCATCGACATGGATTTAAATATCGCTGCTAAAATATAATGCAGAAGCGGCTTCAAGTTTATGTGGCAAGCCACAAATGGAAGCTATAATATCGTTTGTGCCTTTCACTGCTTACACACACACACACACACACACACGCACATTTGCTGACATTTCCTCTTTTTGATAGAAAGTTTTCTAAAGGTAGCAACATAGTAGGCTTTGTCTTGAAGTTTCATTTGCGTCAAAGCGTATTTCCAATGGTTGATGCATTTCTCCTCAGTCGCTGAGTTCAGTTCAAAGACTCAGCACCTGTTTATTTTCTTCTTAATTTTTTTAATTGCCCTTTGCTTTATGAAGGCTACGCCACATGGCTTGTTTTATCCAAAATGTTTATCTTCTTATTGTGTTTTTTGAATTAAAATGCCACTTTAAACGGTTTTTCCTCGAAATTCCGCCAAACAAAGTTTATTCCTTTCGCATGCAAACTAGGTGCCAGGCTTTCGTGGCTGCTTTGGCATAGAATATTTATTCATTAGTCTTTGCCATTTCGGCATAATTTGCTGCCTTGCTTTGGGCATTGAGCTAAATTAGCACCATTTCACTTGGCGAAATAACAAAACATCCACTGGCAATCGCACTCATCCCGACCAGCACACAGCCCCCGCAGTGTGTGAGGTAATACGTCGTACCCAAAAAAAGGGCGGCTAATAGGCTTCTAATTGGGCTTTGGTAGCTATTTGCAAAATGCAACAACTAAACTGCTGCTGCTGCTGCTACAGCTATCTGCAGGCAGGCAGCATTTTTGTGTGTTTCATGTTTGTATTCCAATTAAAGCGCATCTGTTGCCACAAGCGGGGCCATGTAATTTTACACATATTCCAGAAATTGCAGCGCAACAGTGGAAACCACAGAGCCGCCCTCAAGCTCAAACTGCGCTCATTAGACTGAGCCAAATCCGTGCAGAGGCAGACAATACGTGTACAAGCATATCCATTACTGCCAGCCCGAGAGGGAGCCTCAGACTGGGGGCTAACAATGATTCGAGGGCGATGTTCAATACTCAAGCCGGTTAACTATATTTTACAAGCGATTGCCAGTGGCAACGAACACTTGGGGTTAATTATGAAGTGAACGAAGACGTTGGCTGCTGCCGTGCAACTATTGTTGTAATTATGCTTTAATTTTATGAATTTTGTTATTTAATTAGTATTTAATGCGATTTTGCTAAGACTTTTCCTAGTACAGAGTGTAGTGCACTTGACCTGAACTACAATTCTCAATGATATTTAGACTCGGTGCTTTCCTATGTTAGACCTGACCTGACTGACCCACAGAATATGTTTCAACTAGGGATGCTTGAAAAAATATCGATGTATCGATCTATCGATATGTTTGACGTTAAATATATTTCGGAGGCGATACATCGAATATAGTTGGGTAGGTAGTTCCGACTGACCGGGTGATTGTGATAGATCGAATATATTTTGCTTATACTTTTCGGGGAACGCTTTATTTGGAAGAACTCGGTTACAATTGTTGAAAAATTTTTATTTTCTGCTATTAAATTGCTACTAATCATCAAATTTCAAAGTGTTCTTTTTATCTCAACGATCAATACGTAAAGTAGACCTACTCACTAAATAAAAATCGAATTATGCACGATTCACGTACGTCTTGTTTTTAAAGAGTTTAGTCACTCACGGTTCATTCACGATATACGGACGCATCATGAGTGTTCACTCACCAAAAAATGCAAGTCCATAAAAACAGATTTAACAAAACACAGATTACCCACGATTTCCATATTTTCTCGAGCATCGTTTTGGTTTCAAAAATGCTCAATTTATATGCGTAAGTCCCGATTTCTTTATATTCCTGTGGAACGCAGTGCACCTGTGACACGTTGAGAGGAATATGAGAACACTTCTTTCAAATCAAATCAGAACTGAGAATGTTTCCCAAACCACACTTCTATTTGTTTTGTGGTTTCACCAATTTATCAATTTTTTTTTACTTATTTTTATTTTGTCTTTTTTTTCTGTCAAACATAATTTGAATTTATAGCTGATTTGCTTCAATGGGGAACGCAAAATATTCGAGGTTCTTAAGATTCTTGCAAAGGCTGATTTCATTTCATTTGAGTGTGCCCGTGTTATTTTGTCACATTTACATTTAAAGTAAAGAGTGAAAAAATATATTTTGGAAATAGATTCGGCTTAAAGAACCACTTAAGTCGGTTTAGTTAGAGCTTTTTAAAAGCATCGAGCTAAGAGCCAGTGTTGTCAGAACTTGGGTATTCCAAAAGGGGCTAATTTACCAAAAAACCGAACAAGAACGAGAAAGCTAAGCTCACTTCGTCTGTGCCGAAGTTTTTATACCCTTTCTCACTTAAATATTTTCACAAATAGTTTTTTTCCCAAAATGACACGTTTTTCCGACCGATCGTTCGTATTGTAGCTATATGATATAGTCATCCGATTTGGACAAAAATTTGTAGAATTATGTGAAAGCATGTGAAACAAACGAATACAAAATTGCAGGATGCTACCATTAAAAACAAAAAAGTTTTTCTAACTAAGACTGTTTTTCAGACCTATCTTTTGTATGGCAGCTATACCATATAGTTGTCCGATTTCCATCAAACTGGGCAAAATTATAGAAATGCATAGAAAACGAATGAATACAAAGTTTGGAGACGTTTCCATTGAAATAAAAAAATATTTTCATACTAAAACTAGTTTTTCAACTGATTGTTCCTATGGGAGCTATGACATATAGTCATCCGATCCGGTCGGTTCCGACATATTAGAAGTGTGCAGCAAAAAGAAGACTCTGTGCAAAATTTCAGCTGGATGGCTTTAAAACTGAGAGATTAGTTTGCTTAGAAACAGATAGACAGACGGACGGACAAAGCTCAATCGACTCAGCTCGTCAACCTGATAAAGAATATATATAGTTTATGGGGTCAGAAATGAATATTTCTATGCGTTTATAACTATATCCTTTGCAAGGGTATAAAAATTAAAATTTATATAGTATAGTGGCAAGTGTGTTTGCCTATTGTGCCAGAGGTCGTGGGTTCGATCCCGCCTCGGAACATCTAATGAATAAGTTTTTTCCTTTTAAAAACTTATAAACCCGGTTATCTTCACCAGTTTGTTGGCGCCAGCTGTGAAGCAAACTAGCCAAGCAAAAGCTTCTCAAAAACTCTGCCTTTCGGATTTGGAGTTAAACTGTAGGTCCCTTTCTCTTGTGCAAAAATGCAAAGCACACAAGCCAAGAGATTCAGATAAGCTCGACTCCGGGGCTGCATATAGTCATTGTTCAACTTGAATTCTACATGCATTATTTACATTCAGTAGTGACACAATCATAAAACGCTTCTTGTCTAAAAATACTTTAAAATTAAGAGCAAAAAAAAGCGTCTACTTTAAACAAATTTACTTTCATTAATCCCAAACATGAAAGCCAACACTGATCCCTCCCAAAAGAATATACAATAATACACACGTGCATCCCATGTTTAGCATTTCTACAGCCTGTTTCTGTCCAACTGTCTGCCTGTCTGTCTCTGTGTCGGTTCTGTTCTCTGTCCATTGTAAATGGTTTCAAGTGCAGCTTGTGCCGTATTTGTGCACCGCGCCTGTTGCGGTCATAATTATATTAATGAACATACGAACACATGCCCTACACACGCACACACCACCCGCCCACACACAAAAGCACAAATATCAAATGTAGCCACAATGGGGAAGGGTGGTGGAAACTAAGCAACGTTCATATATTTGCATGGGAAAATTAATGCCATAATTATTTGCCACATGGACACAATGCACAAGATGTATGCAATATTTAGTCTGTTCCGAGATGTTGATATATACATATATATGAATATATATATGTATATATAAATATGTGTCGCTTCTGCGGTTGCCACAGCCAAGCCAATGTAGTTGTTGCTGTTTGGCCTGTGAAATATTTCGGTTTCACTTACCCATTATTGCTGTCCAGCTATTTTGGGGTTTTGACTTATGTTTGTCTGCATGTACTGTAACTTTATAATGCAACTCAATTAATTTGCTCTGCTTACTTATTATTTGCAGTGGAAGCCAGCAACTGTCTGTCTATTGGGTCTTATTTTTCCTTGAGGTTTCTACAATTTCAATCAATGACAAGAAACTTGAAGACTGAACTGTCCGGTTAAATATTTTATGGCAATTGACTTGATGGTGCATATTTGCATCAGTTGATATTTGCAAGTCTACTCGGGCAGGTACATAATCAAGAGGGAAATTATACACAAGAGGGGTTCAAAATGGCCAAGTATTAATTAATTATAAACTTCCTATTAAATTGAAGACAATTGAAGGACTTGAAAAGTCATTTTCACTTGGTAGTACTTAAGGGACCTATTTGCCGATTTCGGTTTCAAGCAGCTGCTTCATTGCAATGGCATATGTGCTTTAAAGTTGGTCTATGGGCTGTCAAAGTTGGGTCCTTCGAGCCGGATTTTTAAAGAAGAATAAGGATTCCGGCTTTAAGTTTTGATAAGTTTTGAGGCTTTACCTTATTTTCCGCTATAATTATGCTTCAAAATTTCATTTGCCGCACTAGACTGACGGTTGATAAATGACTGGGAGTGGAGAGAGCTGTGGTGTTATGGCCTCATGCTAGGAGGCTATAAACAGCAAGAAGCCCCGACGCCCAGGCCATTTGCCAATCCGCATCAATGGCAATGTGGCAACGAAATCGACTTAAAGGAACAGTGAAAGCAAAACCAGCATGGTGCATAATGAATGAATGCAATGGGGTTTTGGTTTTCCAGCTGATGTTGTTCTTGTTGCGGATGTGCATGCGGCTGCCGTGGCGGGTAGCTGCCAGTTGCTGCCAGCTGTATCTACGAGAGTTGAGTGCGGATTAAAGGTGAAATAACGCAGTGCGCTGCCACCCCAAAGGCAAACGCTCGATCCGATCCAAGCCTAATGCCTTGCATTAGCGTGCAATTTGCTCATTTCCAGTCCGCAGTCACCCCACGCCTCCGCACCCACACAATGTACTACTACTTAGCGTTAAGCCAATGCGCGCTCTCTGCGCCAAGGAAGGCTCGCATTTGTTTATCAAACAATTTCAATATGCTTATGGACCTTAATCTTCGGAGCTTAGTTATGGTGTCTCTCCGTCTTTCCCCAGTTCCTGTTCCTGCATTGTTTTATTGCATAATGGCTCGAGTGTCTGTTCAACGTCGACGTCTGTTTATTTAGGATTAAAGCAACGACGTCTACTTGCATGTGTTTGCCTAGGGGTTTCGTTATTTTTTTCCTGCCCTGAAATGGGTTGCTTGGCTGGTGGTGCTGGTGCTGGTGGCAGTGGTGGTTGGACCCTTGACCCTGAGCTCTAATTTGAGTTTGACATTTATGTCAATATTTGGTCAGTCATTGTTCGCACACACACACACATGCAGCGGCACCGGCCGGGATACTTTTGCCTTTATTATATTGTTACCCTTGGTGTCCTCATTTCGACTATGGACTGTCTGTCTGTCGGTTCGGTTCGGTTTGTTTTGTTTGTTTCTGCCTGCGGTTTAGCCGTCTCATGCGGGCCGTGTCCGTTGGCGACACTAATAGAAATTTATTGCACATACTAAAATACAATTAAATAAATTATGAGATTTACCTCTGCCCTTTCCTCTAGCGAACAGAAATATTTCTTATAATTTTTGGTGGTTTTTTTTTTGTCGGAATAAGACCAAGCGTTGCACCGTGGCTCGGTCAAATGAATATTTGAAGTAGAATGCAAAGGAAAAAGCTCTGGAAAAAGATTTTTAGAACGAGGTTTAAAAGTATCTGACTTTGGCACTTGTGCTGCTTTTGAAATTCTCAAGCAGTTTTAGCAGTTTTAGCAATGTTGGCATGAGGAAGCAACTGCTTAGATTTCCTCGTAGATGTCAAAGTGTGACTTTTTGTTCGATGATATTTAAGTGGGCGATGTTAGGGAGCCCTTTAAGACTAGCTCTTTATATTGAGACTGGAAATACCCAAGGGCATTGAATTAAGCAAAGCAAAAGATGGAATTACTAAGGGTCAGAAGTCTATCTTCACTCTATAACTAAAATGTTAGAGCCACTTGGGAATTTTAAAAAAAGAAACGCTAAAGATTTCAATTTTTTCGTTGCAGACTTTTGGGAGCGAACAGTTTGAAGGCCGTCTTCACATAAACCTACAAATAGCAGAGCAAAATCAATGTTTATCTGACACATTGTAGCTATTTAGAAGATGAGAAATCAGCCCTAAGTCTACTTTGTACTCAAAGTACGAGATGGCAGACAGTCTTGCAAAAGCTGGAGTCGTACTCGGGGCCAAGAAGAAACACTAAACATACCTATCTCCATACAGACGCTTCATAGCAAGATGGAAGAGATAGCAGAGAAAGAAGCGGAGGTAAGGTGGGAAAACACCAGCGGATGCAGAATCTCTAAAATTATGTGCAAGACAAGAGACAAACAACTTACGCACTATCTGCTACAGCTCCAGAGAAGAGACTGTAGACTGCTCATTGGCATACTATCGGGACACTGCCTAGCAGCCGCTCATGCGATAAAGCTAGGCATAACATCAGAGGACACCTGTAGGAAATGTATGGAACCTGGAGTCGCAGAAACTCTAGAACATCTAATTTGCAGCTGCCCAGCAATTGCCACGACAAGATTACAAATTCTGCACACCCCACGGTTCTCTTCTTTGGAGGAAGCGGCCAAGAGACCCCCAAAACAGTTATTGGCATTTGCCAAAACGACAAGAATCCTCCTGGACTTCTAAGACAAACGTACCCAAATAATCACCCGGCCTCATTAAGGACCCTAAGGTCTATGTGTGACCCCATCTGGGGTCAGCCGGAACTACCTACCTACCTACTTGATGCAAGTACGTTTGCTCTCTCATTTTTATAATACAATATTATTTTTAAGAATATTTCGTACTTAGTTTAAGCAATTTTCAAGTACAAAACGTAAAGAACTCTCTTTTGATTGAGTTAAAACTGAGAAATTCATTTTATCGTGAGTGTACTGAAGAAAAAACTGGCATATTCTTGAAACAGCTGTTGAAGTTTCACT
This sequence comes from Lordiphosa fenestrarum, assembly GCA_035044985.1. Lineage (NCBI taxonomy): Eukaryota > Metazoa > Arthropoda > Insecta > Diptera > Drosophilidae > Lordiphosa > Lordiphosa fenestrarum. Next base: position 14,666 of record JAWNNO010003409.1, read on the forward strand.
GTTTGAAGTGATGTGAAAACATAAGTTTGCTTATTCTATACGAACAGTTAATAATAGTTTAGCCCCACTGTGCTTTTGAAACTGCCCGCCTGCCCTGGCGCACATAATTACAATAAAGCAGCGTCGAGATAATCAAAATGCGTGTCCGCGCGTTCAGGTGAATGAAGCAAAACGCAAAGGATTTCTATTAAAAGCCGCAACAAAGTAGCACAAAGTAAGACAAAGTAAGGCTCTATCCCGCAACCCCCCCAGCCACTATAGCCGCCCCGCGTGGCACTAAAAGCGCAACATGTTGCCTCAAGTAGCAAATGGGCTAACCAGAAGACCCAGACATTGCCTACTTTGTCTGCTTTTGGCGCTCATCTACATGCTGCCTGCCCCTGTAAATTATGGCGCTGTGCACGTCTGGTCATTAAGCCAAATAAAACCGGCATAAGATTTATATACGCGCCAGGGTAGGAAATGGACTACGTCTGCGTGCAGAAACAAAAGCCCTTTGAAGGGTGCAGGTGGTGGAGAATGGAGTAAATTTTGGTGCTGGTCGCGTTAACTTTTTGATATAAATTCCCAGCTAGAGTGCTCAGCTGCCTGGCACTTAATTTCCAGCTCCTGTCTTTGACTTTAGCATACGTGGCCACCAAAAAGGTGCAGCCGTTTAGCTGCCGCGCCACAGTTAATCTTAGTTAGGTTTAGTCGAGGGAAATAAACTTGTATTTGGCCCCACGGAACTAACGACTGTGGAGTCTGGTGGGTAGCCGGTTCCAGTTAATAAGATCACGTAATTTATTTAATTTGAGACGCTTGTCGTGTGTTGTGTTTTCCCCATTTTTTTGCTTGGTGGAAAAGGGTGTGTAGGTTAATATTGATATAAAACTGTGGCAAGTGCCAGCTATATTCATATTAACTTTGGGGTACAGATTATTTACTGCAATTCTACGCAATCTAACAGGCCAACAGATCATCAAATATCTTAACACTACGAAATCATTCGTTATAAAGTTCCGCTGCTTATAATTTCGCCTTAGTTTCATCAACTTCACATCAACCCTCTCCTCTGTGGGTCATAGTTAAGCACACATTTTGGTCGGGCAAGTCAACAAAGTGGCGCTGGAAACTTTATCTAACACTTCGCAGCCAAAGAAACTGAACAACTTTGAAGTGCACTGCCGACAACCGACATCCGACACACATGCGTCACGCACTGTGGATACTAGCCCCAAAACTAAACACTTGGCCATTGTTTTCGACGAATTCAAGGCAAGGGCCAACTTTGGGCACACTTTGACGCAGTCATAAACTGTATCAAAGGCATAACATAAAATAGGCAACAACTGTAAAAACCTAAAAACAAACTAACTGCAAAATGGTTTGCTGCGGACCCAAATGCGCTCGAAAATTTTGCTAAATTTTCGTACGCAACATTTGAGAGGCAGCCAAAAGCAGCTCCCTGTCCATAAATTGCTGGCATTCGGGGGGGGCACTTTAAGATTTCGGCAAGCTGCTTAAAAACTTCACTCGTGCTCCGCACAAAAGGCCAACTATCGATTGTGTTACGCAACGAGAAAGGGGGAGGATTGTGCAAGCCATTGTGTTGGGTTGTTCAGCTGCTGTGGCACACCCAAGGTTTAATCGCTCATTAGAAATCATTTGGAGTACTCTCTTCTTTAACCTGTTGTTTGAGGAACCCAGGGCTGAAGCATAATAAGTACCATTGTGTTGTCAGGGCAGTGGCTTAGCTAACTTTTGGGTGGTACTTTCAAAATAGAAATTGCTTTGAGAAGTTCAGGTAGCTTCTTGTACATGAGATTATTTGTATTTAAACACAAGCCTGTTCCGGCTACGACTGAATGTGAAGAAGTGAGTGTTAAAATATAGTGAATCATGATCATCTCTAACTCGAATCAAGTTGCCAGCTTTCTGCGATGCACTCGCAATGGAATTTGAGTAGCAGCCCACCGCAATGCAAGTCGATTTCAATAGACTTGTATTCAAACTTGGGTAATCCCCTCCCCTCAGCTGTGTCACTTTTTTGCCATTGTTTTATGGTTTCAGTTGCCTCGAACTTCTCGCAGTTCGTTCTCAAGTGCAGTTAACGTCTGTTTAGAGTCGTTTTTTGGCGCACACAGTTTGCAATTTGCAATTTTGCCAGCGGGCGCCATAATTATTTTGTTGCAATTAAAAGTCTTGACACTGAGAAGGGGGCGTCGGCGGAAGTTGCATTTGAATTTCGGGCTGCCAATTTATGCAAAGAGTTTCGCACTGTTGTGCCAAAAAAGTAATCGTTAAATTTAATGGGGACTTTATAATTAGTTTCATATCCTTCCATATTTAGCAAATCAAATCTCGAATGCCTGGCCATAAAATTTCAATTTGCGCTATTAATATCGGAACACACACAATGCCACAGTAGAATATAATATTTCACTGGGGGGGCGACCCCGTGCAACCCCATTGCAAAATGTTGTACATAGAGCGAAATTAATTTTAAATTATGCATGACCCGCAAAAGCGAAACAAACCGCCAGGGATTTCGAAATTTTCACCTGCCAGCATTAACCCAGAAAGAGTCGAGGGTTGTTGGAATGTGGGCGGGGGGGGGCTCCTTTTGGCCCATTTCACTGTTGAGTAAATTTAATTTACACCCCAAAAACGTACGAACCAAGTTTAAAGACGCCGGCAGGAAGTGCAGCAGGCAAACGTTTTTACGAGTGGCGAGTTTTTGCATTTATTGAGTAATAAAATCGTAAATTTCCCCTGCCATGTTACAAGTGAATGCGCTGGCCACGCCTCCTATCGTACTCCCAGCCGTTCACATTGAATGCCACAGGCATTGCAATTGTCGGACATTCAACAAGCGGAGCGAGAGCCTGGCCAGGTTTTACCTCCTGATGGCGCTTTCTAACGAGGCATGGCCAACCACTCCATCAGCTCTCCCCCACCAGCCCACCAGCCCACCTCTTCCTGTTCCGAGTCGCTGCGCGATTCCTTTGTGTGCCATTGTCGAAAATTGAATTTCAAATTATTTTCACAGCTCTCTCTCTCTCTCGCTCTTTTCGTGTCTCGGCTTCGTTTTCAAAGCTAGTGGCCCGCCCACGACCCCCTGCCCTACTTGACTGACATTGAGCCCTGGCTGTCGTCTCTCTAGTGGTCGCTCGCTTCTTGTCTCACTGGTCTGTGTATAATCGCAGCTTTATTAATTTTTTATCGCCTACTTTTGAGGTTATTTTTTTCGTATTTCTTCTTTTTTTTTTGCATTTTTATTGGAAATTAAAAATGCTAATGTCTTTCATTCTGCTCGAGAACATTTTATGCTATTTTAATTTGTACTCAAAAAATGCTTAAAAGGAATGCGAATTGCAGTCCACACTAGTGACGAAAGCAATGCTGGTTGGTTTTCTTTTTATTGGATATTAAGTGACTGCCCTCCCCGCTTTGATCTCTTCGTGTGGTAAGAATCCTTGGGGAATCATTGCCAGGTCTGTTGCTTTTTATGCATTGAGCTGTTAATGATGTGGCAAATTATTATGGCAACTGGCGATGGCCAACTGTCGACACATTACAACGGCTACACCAGCAGCAACAACAACAACAGCTTAAGTTTTGCTTATCGAAATGCATTCAACTTGAATGGCCATTGATTTGGGTTTTGGAGCTTTGCTGTTGATTGGCTTTTCTTGTCGGCTCTGGCTCCGGTTCGGCTCGTTTCTTTGGCTGCATTTATTGAAAAGTTTTCACTTCGCATTCCGTCTACCCGGGGGCACAATTGTCGAGCACATAAATTGTTTGATGGGGCGCGGGAGGGGTGGTCGGCAAACACATGTCTGGGTCGCAAGTTAGACGGCCATGTAATTTAACAAATTGCCCATGACATTATTTTTGGCTAAAGGCTTTTAAATTAATGAATAGAAACAGGTTCCGTTTTAGAAGTAAGAAAACCGAAGTGGTGATACTCTTGAACACGTCGTAGCTGATATTATTTTGATTCGAATTACGGTTCTAGTTTCGGACTTGGAATCGCAGCTATAGTCCCCAGAAGAAGAGTTGTAAGTTTTGTAAAATATCCAAAAGTCCGTCGACTGTCTATAATTGAAGCCATTTAACCAAAAATCAGGGATCTCAACTGCACAGAGCCCCTATATTGTGCTCTTAAGCCGAACCTTGAACCAAACTAGCAACTGATTAAAAATGAGGAGCTGAACCAGAAATCCCAATTGATAAAGGTTCGGTTCAGTTCGGTTTATGTCATCGACTAGTTGGACATTAGATTAACATTAGATACTAAAAATTTAAATCGGAACATTCAAAACGAGAAGTTAAAGCTTACTTCGCCTGGAAGTTTTCGTAATGATACAATGATTTCGATCGATCTGTATATTATTAATAACGTCAGATTTAAAGTACGCTAACGCTCTAAAAAACAAGAAAGAAAGTCTTTAATATACCGTGTACCAAGAAAATTTGTCTTTTGATCATAACTCAAAAACCGTTTATCCGATCTTCTTCATTCCTTTGGCGGATCGATAAGTTATCCTAATAACTAAATTTGTCCACAAGGAACTAGCCATCTATCTACAAAACTGTGGGAGATATGACGTTGTTTCGTTTGGTTGGGGCGTGGCCAAAATTGAAAATAAACTTGATCTGCCTGCGACATAAGAAGCATATGTCCCATACATGTCAAACCTCTTTCTCTAACCATCTCTGAGATCTGTGCGTTCATACGGACAAACAGACGGACATGACAGACATGACTCGGCTGTTGATGCTGATCAAGAATATATATACTTTATAGGATAGGAGATGCTTCCTTCTGGATGTTATATAGTTTTGCACAAACTTATAATACTCTATGTACCTGCGGCACAGAGTATAAAAAAGGTTATTTTCACTCAAACCCATTTTTCGACCGATCGATCCTATGGCAGCCATAAGATATAGTCATCCGATTTTGACCAAATTTCGGATATCATATAAAATTCATCAAAGCTGAGTTTAGCAGCGCTAACATAAAAAACAAAAATTAATTTCTCCCTAAGACCCATTTTTCAACCGATCTTTCGTATGGGAGGTATATGCTATAGTCAAGCGATTTTGACCAAACTTTGTAGAATTATGTGAGAGCTTATCAAATAATTAAATGCCAATTTTAAGCACTTTTATATTGAAAACAAAAAAGTTTTTCTCACTAAGACCGTTTTCAGACTCTACTTTTGTATGACAGCTATACTATATAGATGTCCGATTTCGACCAAACTTAATGGAATCTTAGGAAAGCATAACAAACTAAGGAATACAAAGTTTGGAGGCGTTTCGGTCGAAAACAAAAATAGTTTTTTTTACTAAAACTAGTTTTCCGACCGATTGTTTCTATGGGAGCTATGAGATATGGTCATCCGATCCTGTCCTATTAGTAGCGTGCAGCAAAAAGAAGACTCTGTGCAAAATTTCAGCTCACTAGCTACCAAGCTGGGAAAATATTCCATCAACTCCATCATATAAGCCCTATACCCTGCTGAACCTAATGTATCTGTAACAATTCGTGCATTTGTGATTCGCGTGTCATGCTGGCATATTGTTGGTTTATAATTTCTTGACAAAGGTGCATATAATTTGCACGGCTATACGGCATACATACACATCTACATATCTGCTAAGCACGGCTAGTCACGTGCCAGTCCCGTCTCCAGTAACTCCAATTCGGTTGGACAGCAGGCGCAGAGCGAAAGCCAAATGTCATGTTTATGTCATGTTACGTTTTCTCTTTACTCGGCTTTTGTTTGCATTTGCCTTTTTCTTTCACTTTTGGCGCGTTTTATTTTGTTTGGAAATATTTCACTTACTCTGACATTTGCCAGGACGCCGGTGATAAACTTGAGCAGCAGCAGGAGCTGCCATCTGTTGGTTTGTTGGTTTCTGGGTGCGTGCGTTGTCCCTGGTGTCGTTTTATGACATTTACCTTTACGACAGGTATTTGTGTGTGTGTTTGTGTGTGTGTGTGTGTGCTTTGCCCCTTTCTTTGTGATCGAAAATCCCACTGAAATATTAATTTCTCTTCGTATTTCTTTTTTAAGTTGTATGATTTATGGCTCAACAAATTGCAAGAAAAGTTTGTACCCATAACTCTGACCCTCGCCAAAAAAAATAAAGTTCAAAAAAATGAAGAAAAAATTAAAAGATTAAACTAAACGCCTCGCTGCTCATTTTGTACTGGAGATAAGCGGCAGCGCAGTAAACGGAATTAATTCAGTTAAAAGTTTCACATTGCGAAAAAAAAAACGTAATAAAAAGCAAAGAAAAACTCTTGCTACAATGGAAAAAAGAGAGTAGCAAAAGTTGAAAACAAAAGTTTTTAAATATGCTCGTCTGCTCGTTGGCTTTGCCTTCCAACTCCTTTGGCATTTTCCAATTTTTTCCCAGTTCTTTTTCGTTTCTCTTTTTGGGCGACTGCAGCAAAACAAATTGCAAATTAAGAACTAATTGGCTTACACACAACCTAAAGCGGGCATCCAAAGTCAAAGGTAAGGCAACCCCCGACTCCGAAAACAAGAAAACCCTTTTTTAGATAATTATTTGCACATTCACAGGTTGTCGAATCAATTACCAACTGGGTTTATATTTCACTTGATCTTTTCAGTTAATTTATGCAATTAATACGCACTCGCACAGCACACTTGTCCGCGCCGCTGCCTGTCTTTTCTCAGCTGTGTCAGCTGTCAGCACATTATGAACATAAAATAAATATACACAAAAAGAAGCAAGGACATACACGGGGCAATGACAAGGCCTGTCATTGAATTGTGTGCTCTGCAATCAATGCAAACAGCAGTGTAATCGCATTGACCAGGCCGGCGATAGCCGCCGCCGCAGCCGCCGCCGCCGCTGCCACCACACGGCGAAATTGCTTGTGACAGCAGCTACAACGACAACAACATCGTTCAAAAACCATATTAAGGATAATATTGCAAGGGAATAATTAAATACAATTAAGAGAGCTCACTGTATGTACTGCAACTTCAAAGAGCTTCCCCAGTTATTTTAAGATTAAGTGTGTCAGAAACCAAAAAGCTTTCAGACTTTAAGCCAGGGGTTCCGCCCAGAGGTTGCTTTGAGTAGAAAAAGAGGAGCATTGTTTAAGTGATTTTCAGCAATAGTTCGGTTCGGGTTGCTTGGTTTTCTCAAACCTGAACTGCCATACCTAAGACCTTATCGAATACCCCTCTGTTTACAGAGGATTAGTCAAAAAACTTAAACGTACACTTATACTTCATTAAGAACTACACGAATAAGAGGTACACTCAGAGAAAAAATAGAGAATTTCATAATTGGATCAAGAATTTTCAAGATCAATAGTTCGATAAGATTGAAAATTCTCGCTCCAATCGTGAAATTCTTGATTCAAGTATCAATTTTTGATCACGGTTTTCTTGATAGAAATGTTTCAATACTTGATCTAAGCATGAATCATTCTCAAATCAAGCAGAATAGTTCTTAAATCAAGTGCTAAACATACTCAAATTTAAGACTGTTCATTCTTGAAACATGAGCATATGCAGCAGCTCATCAGGTTCAAGAGTAAGATCGTTTACTCTTAAATCAAGAGCTTCACAGATTACAATTTAAAACTAGTTGTTTTTTTCATTGAAAATTAATTGTTAAACCACGTAGCAAGTTTAAGCCGGCTCGAGGAATACACAACACCTCAAAGCAGCCTCAGTCTTTGTCTGTCAACTGTAAGTCGAACAGAGGTCTCTCCATGCCAGCAATGCTATAACTGGTTGGGAATTCCCAGGCAACATGAGTGCAAAAATCGATTGCGCTCTCCGCTTGATAGCTTCCCCACACACCCCTCTCCCATAAAACACAAAACTGTAAGAGCAGACTCAACGCTTTTCTCTCAAATGTGCTTGCTCTCCTTCAATAGTTTCTTTGCCTCACTCCCCTCGCCTTATAGCACCGAGCTTAGAACGAATTTACCTCGATTTCAAGAGCGAAATTCTTGAAAATTCAAATCGAATAAGTTTTTATTCAAGAGCGTCCATTCTTATGTTATTCGCTCTACTTTTTTCTGGGTGTAGCACTTCAGCAGCAAAAGAGTCCTCCGGGCTGACAAATCTCTAAAATACTATTAAACCAGACTATGGGTTCGATAAACTTAGAAACCGAACCTAGAGCTGAGAGAATTGCAGACCATTTGAGAATTTTGAGGTAGCTCTTTTAGCTGCTGTGGTTTTCTGTTAGATTTGGTGGCACAAATTTTAAAGCAAATGAAATGAAGGCCCTCTCCAAGTGCACATAAATACTTTAATCAAATTGCTTTACCTTAAAATTTCATTTTAAATAGTTTTAAAATGCACCACAATAGCAAAAAGAAGAAGAAAAGGAAAAACGTTTAACACTTTTCATCACAATGTCGCGCCGCCCTTTTGCCTGCTGTCAGAAAAACGAGGGAAAAAAATAATTCATGCCAAGCTAAAGTCAACCCTCCTCCTACCATTTTCGACTCATTCCCAACCTATCAGCGCCATCATCATCATCATCATCGTCGTCGTCGTCGTCGTCGTCGTCATCGTCAGCAGCCCTCATCGTGAATAATTTGGGTCACTCTGTGGCAGTTAGTCAGAGTTGCATTGTAGCTGGTGCCTTTGTTGCTGTTGTTGTTGTTGCCCTTGTGTTGCCTTTGGTGGCTGCGGTCGCGTTTTTCATTGTCGGCAAGCGGCAGCCGCATTTTTCAATCCCCCCTTTTTGCAGCTCCTGCCTCCGGTCTTGCTGTCTGCGGCATCTTAAACGCCTTTAAACTGGCAAAAGGCGACATAATTAATTAAGCAAGTCGGCTTGACTGATGTCCTGGACGCGGTGGCATTGTTATGCGTGCCGCGAAAGGGACGCAAATTTAGTTAGTGCCTTTCCTATTTTTTTGTGAAAATGGTTAGACTGACCCCAAAGAGTGCCTCTTGTGGCTCATTTGCAGTCCGGAAACTGAAATTTATGCGGCCCGGCTGACCAAAACAAGCGCCAGCTCATAAAGCTCCACTCCACTGAAAACAGTTCTCCCAGTATGCGTGTGTGTGTCTGAGTGTGTGTGTGTGTTATAATTTAATAAAACGCTCTAACAGCAACGCTTGATGTAAATGTGAAAAGTTTTCAAATGTTTGGCCAACAACAGAACAGGCAACTGCAGTAGCCAGTCCGGAAGTGCTTGCAGCTTGCACCGTGATTGCCAACATGTTGTTGTTGTTCAGTGTAGGAGTATGAGTATGCATGTATGTATGTATGTGTGAGTGTTAATTTTTAAAAACTGCCCAAAAGCCAAAAACTCACAACTCCGCTCGGCAAATGAAATAACACAAAAGCCATTGCTGTGATTACTCTGCCTTAGCTGCGGGTGAATTAGGCTAAAACTCTGCCCAACGCTGTGAATTTTCCAGCAGCAAAAATAACGGAACCCAAAACTGTTGCAATTTTAATGCATTTCTCGACTGCTTAGCTTTTGTATGCCTGCGGTACAATGAACCAGCCACACAAAGTGGAAGGGCTCAAGTTTAAGCTGTGCTTCCGATTTACTTTTCTGAGGTATCAAAATGGTATTTAAATTTTATGAAAATTTATAAAAATATACAAGTTTTTCTTTTCAATAATTGAAAATAGTTTTAGAGTTTCTTAACTTTTCATATTCCCACCCTAGACTGAACAACTGAACTATGCGTTCTGTGACTCTTGTTCTTGCTTAGCGACTCCTGCCCAGTAACTAATGCTTAGTGACTCTATTTTAATGAATTCTGCTAAGTGACTCCTTTTCAGTGGCTCTTTTTCAGTGATCCTTGTACAGTGACTCTTGTTCAGTGCCTCCAAGACTAGACTGATTTCGTAAATATGTTCTTCTTAGATTGCTCTGCTTATTTGTTTGCTCAGTGACTAATATTTGACGACTCTGGCTTAGAGTCTCCTGCTAAATGACTCTTGAGTACACAGTTCAGTGACTCTTATTCAGTTCCTCTTGCTAAAAGCCTCTTTTTTAGTGACTTTTTTTAGTGAAAACTCCTCATTGACTTGATCAGTAATTCTTACTTAGTGCCTCTTGTTCAGTGTCCCTTGCTCAGTTTAGTAACTTGGAGCTTGTTCAGTGCCATTCTCTTCTCTTCTTCAGTGATTCTTGTGTAGACACTTTTGGTCAGTGATCCCTGTACAGTGACTCTTGTTCACTGAGTAATGTTCGGCGACTGTTGTTTACTGTCTGCTGCTCAGTGACTCTTGATCTGTGAACTATGTTCCCTGACGCTTATCCATAGCCTCCTGCTAAGTTCCTCTTTTTGAGCCCCATCTTTTTGGTGGCTTTTGTCCAGTGCATCCTGCTTAGTCACTGTTGTTCAGTGTCTCCTGCCCAGTAACTCTGGTTTACTTACTGTTATTAGGTGACTTTTGCTAAGTGCCTCTTAGCGCAGACGGAACAAGCACTTGTTCACTTTACATTCACAAGTTTAGTGACTCTTGATTCATGATGCTCTTGTTCAGTGACTTTTTCTTAGCGCCTCTGAAGGAACTAGTACTTGTTCGCTTCTAGATTTACAAGATAAGTCACTCTAGATGGGTGAACTAAGTTCGTTGACTCTTGTTCAGTGCCTACTACTAAGTGACTTCTTTTCTTTCACTCTTCGTAAGTTTGATTTGATCTGTGACCCTTTCTCTGTTGTTCTTGTTCAGTGACTTTTGCTTAGGGTCTCCTAGCGAAGACGAAAGTAAAAAAGGTCTAATAAAATTTAGAACCTTTGTTTAGTGTTTCTAGAAATCTGAACAATATTCAGTGCCTCCAGCTTCTTCTTTAGCGACTTTAGTACAGCAAATCTTGTTTAGGAACTGTTGTTCAGTTACTCCTGCCCAAAGATTTTCGAATCCTACTTCTTGTGCATGTGAATTATGTCCAGTGACTCTTTTTCATGGCCTACTGCTTATGGTGGCTTGTTAAGTGACTGCTATTTGTTACCAGTAATTATTGATCAGTGACTCTTGCTCATTTACTCTTGCTTAGTGACTTTTTCTTAGTGTCTTCTGGACGAGAATGAGCAAGTGAACAAGTTCTAAGAGTCCTAGACTCACAAGTTCAGTGACTTTTGATCCTAGACTTTATATCCGTAAACTAAGTTCAGTGACTCTTGATCCGGGAGTTCACTGACTCTTGCTAAGTGACTCCTTTTCACTGACTCTTCGCAAGTGACTTTTATTCGCTGAATCTAGCACTGTGACTCTTCTTTAGCGTCTCTAACTCTTGAGACTTTTTCTAATTTCTATTATCGCTAAAGCTCACTATTTTTTGGGCCACTAAACAACTTAGTAATTTGGTTTATTTTGATGAGAAGATCAAATGAAATTGTTCAGTAAAATGCACAATCATTACTCAAAACTATGGACACAGCAAGCACCAAATGGAGAGAAAACAATTGCCTTGTTAATCAAAGACTCTTTCACTATTTCAATCAATCCACAATTGGCCAGAACAATGCACAATACATAATTTCCCCTTATTGTGGCTGGTCTCTCCGGGCATTTCTATTTTGCAACCGCATACAAATGAATAATATTCAATTAATATTATAAACAATTATCATCAATTTTCATTAAATTAAATATTAACAAAAAATAGAATAAGGCAAAATAAAAAATCCACCTCCCCCACATTTGCTATTGCAATTAGTTGTTAATAAACGACTTTACATTTTTGTGTTACCTTTTTTTCTGCCATTTTTTCCTATGTTTCATAATTAACATGAAAATAAATAGCTATTAAATGGTTTAAATAACTGCAAATAATTAAAATAAAAAGTGAATTTGCTGCGGAAAATAAAAAAAAAACGAGAAAAAGAAAAAAACTGTGCAAAACTCTGAGAGGGGCCATTCATACTCAAAAACCAAACCGCAAAAGTCACTCACACAACATAAAAATGCTTTTAAAATGTCAAAGCGCGTAAAAGAAAGCCCCGCTGTGGGCGAAAGCGAGAAAGGGATTGAGTGAGGGAGAGAAAGGAAGGTAGCGTCAGTCAAAGGATTGATGGCAAGCGCTTAAATAAGCTCCGAGGGTAAAGTTCATATTGCGTATACGCCGTGTGCACCAAAGTCAAACACGAAACGCGCTTGAGAGCCTGGCCTAATCAAAAATGCTTTGCGTGCCGTTTGAAGTTGGCCACCGCTCAGCGCTGTATTTCAAGTATAAGCCGCTTTGTGCGCCATTCAAATATCACGCGCTTTGACTGCATTTGTATTTGAATGTTAAACGATTTTGCATGGCTCAGGTGGTCCAAAAAGTGGTCATTATTTAGCGAAAATATCATTTAGATTTACCAAAATTTGGATTCCACATTACTCTGTTAACCTATAAAGGCAAAAGGAGTGCGTAAACAAGCCATTTTAATTATGAGGTGGGTTATATAAAACAGGATCTTGGTTTGTTAGTGTGCTTTGAACTTGAAAACGACTGGACCAAATTTGATAATGCTGTCTGCGGATTTGTTCGTAATTGAAACGCGGAGATACGAAAAAATTTTAGCAGGTGGCGCAGTAGGCGCACTTATCGTGTTTTTTTTTGTTCAGGATTTTAATAACGTGTTCCCTTCGTTTTAAGGATCAATGTAAGCGCGACCTCTAATTGGCATCGTAGCAACTATCCAACTGTAAATGGTCATAAAAAAAAGTTAGCAACCAAACAAAAAAGATGCAATAGTAAATCTAAAACCAATCAGGAATAAAATTTGCTGATCTGTCAAATGGAATGACCGCCTACTGCGCCACATGTTCAACTATAATTGAATTGAACATCTGAATATTGTTTAAAATTATCGTAACTACGTTTAGATGAGCTAAAAATATGCGAATTCCGGGAGAATTGCGTTCATAACCTATTAAATTTCTCATAAAGTTGGAGCTGTCATCATTATGGTACGAAATCTTAAGGCCCTGAAACTGTGAAAGGGAAATCACCCGACATACTGTAATGAAGGGAGTATAGTTTATTATTAGTATTCATCCTAGTTATTCATCTATTTGGCCTTGGATAGTAGCAAGGTCTTTGAAAGGACCTTTCAATAGAGAAGAATGCCTAGTTCCACGAAGACCCATGACTTCAGGTTATTTACAGTTCCAGTTCTTTAATTCATTTCCTATTGAATATTGCATTTTCGATGACCATAAACCAGGGCTGCAAACCGGTTTTGAACCGAACCGGTTCGAACCCGGAATTCCGACTTTCAGATTACTGTGAACCGAACCTCGAACCGAACCTCTTAAGTTACTAAAGCTGAACCTGAACCTGTTCCGAACCCATAATTTCGGTTCGGTTCAACAAAAATTAAAGACATGATACAAGTATACCTATTGCCTAGCAACTTCTTCTCTTATCCTGATGGTTCTGAAAGACTGAGTCTTACAATCGGCAGGATAGTTTAATGTAAGCATCCTTAAAAATGTTCAGAATTACCAAGAGAATCCCTAGCCTCTGTTTCTTAAGATCCTTTTCTCCAAAGCTTATTGTATTATTCACAAAATAAGTGCTTAACAATACTGAGGAAACACTTTTGGTACGTAAATCGACGCAATTTCCTTACAGTTTATTTCGTTTTTAGGTCGATTTTTATATAAACATGTATTAAGCATGGGCTGAACCAAGGTTCGAACCTAAACCTTTGCCCAAAACCTTGAACCTCCAAATTCTGAACCTGAACCATTGTTAAATTGGTTCGAACCCGAGAGCCGGAGATCCACGAAATTTTTTGGGTTTGCAGCCCTGCCATAAACAAGTCATGAGGGCAGTCGTGAGCGTCATGCTATATGTGGCATGTTCTCGAGTTGGGAAAACATCCGCACTCTTCATTGACGGTACGAAGCAGAAAACAGACATTGTGGTGAGTCGTGCCGCACCAAAAATCAAAAAGGTTCTGTCACTAGTTTTCCGATCGATCGTTCTCATGGCAGTAAATGCTATAGTTATCCGATTCGGCCTTCACACTGACGGAGGAGATGGGATGCAAACAGATGGACGGACAGACAGACTAAATCAACTAAGTATACAAACTTTGTGTGATTGGAGTTGCTTTCTTCTAACTAAACATATTCCAAAAATCTATAACAACTTAGTCCCTCCTCCTTGCCTAAAGGTCTCTCATTTATTCTAACTCGAACATCAATATTACTTATGTAGATTAATGTCCAATACATTGTAAGGAATTTGATTCCAAAACAAAACTATACAAATTGTTTAGCAGCTCTCAGCCTCAGCTCTATTTCAATTTTGATGGAAAAAATTATTAAGAGAAAAATAATCTCAAGTTTTTGTACACTCAAGTCAGTTTGCTTTGGCAAACTAGCCACAGATAGTGTAAAATGTGGCCAATAACTGTAAGTGTTGGGCAGTTGCAATTGATTTTACATATTGCAAATACTCGTACAATTTGGCCAACAAAAAAACAGGCGAAGAACTAAACTGAAGAATCGACCATTTTTTTGTTTCTCAACAAAAAAGTAGAAATGAAAATGGAAATATGTAAATTTTGTTTGTCAGTCTCTTAAAAGTTTTGCATAAAATGCAATTTTTTTGTGTTAATTAGGCCACCTGGCTGACTGCTGGGTGGGCGTGGCAAAACAAAAAGGAACAACTCTCGCACTAGACTTTGTAATGCAAATCAGAAAAATATGAGAGATGAAGCCATCCCTGGGTCTATTACATTGAAGAGTCCCCAAACAGTCTGGGTGTATGTGTGTGTGTGTGTTTGTGTTTTTGGGGGGGACAGTTGAGGGAGGGGTGTGGCGGCTGCGTTGGCAAAAAGGGGTTATGCAAAGTCAAGCAACCTGAAAAAGACACATTTGTGATGCAAATTTGCCTCCTCCTGTGAACTAAGTGGAGAGTGGGCGAGAGGGAGAGGGGTAGGTGGAGGGACGACTTGCCATGGCAACGTGTAAATCAGGCTAAGTACGTGGTCTTTTGGTCTTTTAGCTGCCATGGCAGTGCTTTGTCGTTGCCCCAAAAAATATGCAACAATTTTTGCCTTATTTTTCTTTTTACTTGTTTTTTCTTTCAATATGAGCAGCAGGAGCAGGTGAGTCGCTCTCAAAGCTTGTTTACACGGCGCAAACATTTGCTGCTCCTGCTGCTTGCTGCTGCTGCTAGAATAATTACATATGCACAACAACCCAGCCAAAGTGTGGGCGTGGCCAATATCTAGCTATAAAGTCATGGTTAGGTTTTGCGGCGCTGCCAGCTATTGAAATTGCGCATACGCCATGTGGGTGGCCCCAGCCTCAGCACTGGTGTGCGAGAAGATCATGTAACGGGCAGCCAATTGTTGTTTTAAATTAATTAATTTCGTTTTCATTAGCAGCAGCAGCAGCAATATTGGAGTGTGGGCGCTGCCGCCTTTGTTTCTCACTTTATGCATTTATTTATGATTATTTTCACGCTATTTTGTCCATTTCACAGGTATCGTTTCGCATATAAAGCGATTTCCAGGCCGCTAATTATTATTTAAATTTGGATATGACAAACAAATGGGATTATTTTTTGTATAAATAAATGCATGTGCGCGAAATCAAGAAGTTAGCCCAGGCATATAAAAATATATTGCGCCCAATTAACAACGCACACAACTCGTTGCCACAGACGAATTTTGGAGCACTCTTTTGTGGAAAATGAATATGGGTTGTTTTCTACAACATTTAGGGGTGTACAATTCTAAGCAAATATCTTTTTTGTTTCGAAATTTTTGAAAGTTCTTTCTATATTTTAGGAAAACGGGAGAGCAGCTGTACTCTATGTATCAGTTTTACATTAAAGTTGAAAACAATTTCCAGCTAGGGTATTTTCGTAGCGGCTTTCGGTTTCCTTTGAATCGGTTTCCAATTTTTCTACCCAGTCAATTGCAATTATTTTTTATCTCCTTACCAATTGGCGTTGTCTGGTTGGTTGTTTATAAACTCATTTTGCATTGTAATCCGCCAAATTGGCAAGCGCCGTCATGCGTGCTTAGTAAGCGTACCCGTTCCTACCCCAACCCTGCTCTACTCCTCTCTTTGTGCTATTGGGGGGGGAGGGCATTACATTGTAATTACAGAAAATGCAACTTTGTCGACGGCTGGAAGAACTGATGCTGCTGCGTAGGCGAAAATTTCAGTTTGCTGGCGGGGATTTTGGCATGCAAAATTGTAAAACGGCCAACAACAAAGTGAAATTTTAATGCAAACTAATGCAAAAATCCTTCGATATACTTAAAACACGCGTCACAAACAACATCAGCAAAATATACACGGCAAAAGCAAAATGCAAAGTGAGCTCCCGGCGCAGCAAGACAAATGAGTCTGCATCAATCTTAATTAATTATTTAAACGCAACGGGCAGGGAAATGGCGACGGCGACGGCGACGGCGCCTGGCACTAAAGTAGTGAATACGCCCGGAGGCGGAGCTGGTGCTGAGGTCGCAGCCAAAACTTCCGACTGCCGCTTGATGTTTTCTTCGCTTTTTGTTGTCCTCTCTCTTGTCTTGCGCGTAATTAAAACGAAAGCCTTTTGATATTTAAATTATTTTTCATAAATTGCATTGCAGCAGCAACAGCTAAAGCAACAGTCAGCGACAGCAAAACGGCAACAGCAGCGAAAGTCAACCGAGTTCAATGATACTCTTACATCAAGAATTGTTGGACTTAAATTTTGTATTTTGCCCTGCTGAGGGGAAATTGGTTGCTTTATGTTATGTAGTATGAATCAAAGTAAAAACATATTTTTCTGAAAATTACTCATACGACATGATGACAAGTTTAGAAGATGATCAAAGACATCTTTGGAACATTTCAATCATTGGCAAAACGGACTACAGAGCTGCAGTTCGGGGATCCAGTCTTTTCACTCTTAAGCCCTTACGGAGTAGAAAAGAGCAGATCCAAGATGCTATTCTAATTTCCAGTATTTTTTAATACATCCCTCATAATTTTATAGACAAAAGGTTGGCACTATCTGATCTGACCTTACATACCTTAACATCTTGTGTGATTATTATAAACTTTGCAATGCACAGAGTATGACCAACTTTTTACTAATTATACTCTGTACCGAAGGTACATAGAGTATTATAAGTTTGTGCAAAAGTACGTAACATCCAGAAGTAAGCATCTCCGACCCCATAAAGTATATATATTCTTGATCAGCATGAACAGCCGAGTCGATATAGCCATGTCCGTCTGTCCGTCTGTCCGTCTGTCCGTCCGTCCGTCTGTCCGTCTGTCCGTCTGTCTGTCTGTCCGTATGAACGCACAGATCTCAGAGATGGTAAGAGATAGAGGTTTGACATGTATGGGACATATGCTTCTTATGTCTGCAGGCAGATCAAGTTTATTTTCAATTTTGGCCACGCCCCCTCCCGCCCCCGCAATTTAGAAAAAACGTCATATCTCCCACAGTTTTGAAGATAGATGGCGTGTTCCTTCTGGACATATTTTGTTATTAGGATAACTTATCGATCCGCCAAAGAAATGAAGAAGATCGGATGAACGGTTTTCGAGTTATGATCAAAAGACAAATTTTCTTGGTACAGAGTATGTTATAGTCGGGCTTGACCGACTTTCTTTCTTGTTTTCATGATAGTTAAACTCCATGAATAAAATCAATCTGTTTGGAGCCTTTTGTGAGAGAAGTTTTAAAAATGTTTGAATCTAATCGGGAATCAAACTGTCGCCCATACAACCTAGTCCATCTATTTTACATCCTGGGGTAGGAAACTTTGCCAAGATAGTGTTAAATCAAATCGCACGATGCTGCAACCAACTTCATTTTGAAGCCTCATTATTAGGCTTTCTTATTCGGTATGTATCGTTTCGCTCCATTGTAAGCAACAAAGTTTTGGAAGCATTTGACATACCTATGCAAAGCCAAGCAGTTTTTATTCCAAATAAAAACGTTCGTACGAAAATCTTGAGAGATTTTTGGTGCACCCCAGTAGGTTGGAATCTCTTCAAGAGTTAGTCTATATCACCTTAACGATTGTTCGGCTGATGGTTGACGATTAAAAGAGGCATTATGAATTGAAAAATTAACTTTTTGCTTGTAAGAAAATAGAGTCAATAATGTATCAACCAGAGCTGCAATACGGTTCGGAGTCGAACCGCTTTCTAGTTGGAGTCTCCGAAGTTAAATTATTTTATTTACCCAAACCCAAACCGCAAACGGGGCACTAAAACTGGTTCGGTTCACAAAAATTAGTATATTTTCTTATTGTGGCAAATTTATAATATGTATAGCTAGATTCAACGACCATAAAAACCCGCACAGTGAACCAGTACCTTAAAAACCTCTCGGGTTTAATTCTCAAAATGAACCGCTTCCGATTTCTGGAAGGATTTTTGGCACTGTTGTCAATCATGTAAAAATGTATGCATTAGTACTCAAACTTGAGGTTTTATAAGTACAGGAATTAGTCCGGGAATCTAGCTTTAGGCTTGTTTAAGGGCCTTAAAATATTCAAAATTAGCTAAGACTTGTCCCAAACTTTCAGGTTCAGCATAGAAAACATTTTTCATCTTTTGATGCATTCCAAGAATTGGACCAAAATTAGATTTCTTAGTTAAAAGAGAATTGCTGGAATTCTGATCTTTGGCTGAACATGAAAACGGTTTAGAAGGTTTTCTGGATTCCTCAAAGCTTTAATACAGTTACAGGAACAGGATGGTCTATTTTTTTGTTCACCCTTTTCGGAAAAATTTCACAACGCTTCCTGCTTGGCAACGGTATTTAGAAATGGTAAGGGTATACACATGCCACTCACTAGGCTGTCAGTTTTAACTCTAGCGTTTGACGTTGTTTGCTTCATTTTAATTCCAAAAGCCAGGCCCCGGGACTGGCATTAGGTTAATTTGCTGTGGCTTGTGTTTAAATTAACTCTCCCGCTGCACTTAAGGCTCACACACACACTCACACACACACTCACACACACACATGAGGCGGCAACTCACCACAGCGAGCAACTGTCAATCTAACAGCAGCATCCCCCTCTCCGCTTCCCTCTATCGTATCCCTAACATTTATAGCTTTAGTCATAGGCAAAGCATAGTAGCCGCATAAAACCATAAAGCCACTTACCGCCTCTTTCTCTTTACCATCACGCCCCCACCCCTACACTCTTCACTGGCTTTTAGCCTAGTAATTATGATTAATCTCATTTAAATTAAATGGCTTAATTGTATGCTGGTGGCAGGGGGAGATGCGTCTTGTCATTAAATGATTTTTATCAGCGCCACAAAATATCAGTAATTTGCCCTTGTTTACGCCAGAGGGGAGGGCAGGTGCAGGTGCAGGTAATTCACTTTCAAATGAATACATTTCTGAGCACAAAGACAATGAACCCCACAAACCAAACAGAGGCGTCAACTGTTCAGTCTGCTGCCCCAAATCCCGTCTTAATGCAAAGCGAAGTGACATTTGTAGAGATTAAATTCATGCTTTTAGTGCTTAATCCTTTTATCACAGGCAACGGGTTTTGTATCGCTAGCGCACAGACCGACCAAAAGCACCGCAGTTTTGGGCCTGGTCCCCGGACATAACACAGGGTGAGGCTGTTTATCATAAAGGTTGCGTCCAACATTTACCATCAGCCAACCACTTTCCCCAGCTTGCCGCACCTTGTTACAGTAGTTTGCTTTAGTGCAAGGCTATGCTTTTGCTTTTGCATTGTTTTTGTGGCCCAGTGTTATTATTGTAAGGGATAAAGCCGCACAAAGTGTATGCCGGCACGGCTGCAGTTTGAAGTATTTTACACTAAAAACGAAACAATGTCTTCCATTGAGCCATTAGCTGGGCAAATATTATTTTATCAAATTAAAATACGAAATTTAGCAGCTTGTCACGTAGCCGCCATGTTGGCCCTTTACCCAAAAGTTGTTGCACAATTTGGTTGTCATTTGTTTATGCATAAATTAAATGTGTCTCTCTCATTTTTTTTTCTGTTCGCTTAATTTAATGCAATCGTTTGGAATATGCCAGAAAGAAAAAGAGAGAAGTAGCTTGACATATTTATATGCAGCCTGCCAAAAAAACGCGCTAGCCCTGCCAAAAAGATATGCGGCAGGCGGGGCGGTAAAATCAATGGCCATGTTGATTGTTTAATACACTTGCACACTCACACACACACAAGGGCTTTGATATACATGTACATAAATAATTGAGAAATCGCAGTGGAACAATCAGTGGGGGGAAATGGGTTTTAAGTAATAAAAGTTTAATTCATGCATCATCATTTCTCTGTGACTTTACTTTGCCATTTTCAACACAGGGCCCTTCATTCTTTGGCGGTGCCTAACGGCTATGCTCTAGATGCACTAGTGTTGTTATAAAGCACGCAGCAAGCAGCAATGTTGCCATATCTCGCACAGTTTTATACATAGAAGGTTCGTACCTTCAAGACATATCAGCTAATCTAAATTCTTTATCTATTTTAGTCGAGTTATGAGCAAAAGAATGTTCGCTGCAGCAGCGCTGCAACTACAGCATCGAAATGTATACTGTGCATACACTTTCGTTGGTACTAAGTAAATAACAGTCGGGCTTGTGCAACTTTCTTACTTGTTTGAATATTAAAATATCCATTTAATGTTAAATTGGACTTCGATTTTTGTCCAACGGAACTGAAAATCATCAAAAGGATATGAAAAATGTATATTTTTTGACACCAAAAAACAAAAGAATATCAAAAAATGCATTCCAAATTAAAGGAGCTTTTTACAAGCCAAAAATTTAACACAAGACATATCACAACTCGGCTTGGAAAAGAAGTAAACCGGTTCGTAAGTAGTTTAGTTATTTGGTTTCTGAACTTGTAAGTAATTTTGTGTCTCTTGAAATCATTTCAAATGTGTTTCCTTGATTACAAACAGCATATTAGCACATTTCATAGAACTTTCATTCGTTTCATGGTAACACACATCCCTATCATTTTAAGCCAATCCCCTGCTATTCCCCAACACCAACAACTACAATTTTAGGTTTTTTTCCTGGGAAAATATTTGTGATAATGGCACAAAGGATGACATATCACAAACTTTCAAGTATTTGGCACTTTTCCTCTATTGTTAACTGCACTATGCAAGCACACAAACATCCGTTTCATAATGGTAAAAGCGTCGCTTATGCAGGGTACAACTGTAATTCGGTTACGTATCCGCCCACCCTTCCATTCCAAACCAACAATTCGCCATATTTCTATTATGATTACAACTGTGTGAATGTGACTCCGTCTAGACCCATTGATGATGATGCCTAAGCTGCAATGTGGACAGTCTGCAATATTTATGGCGCGACGCAAATCTGCTCAAAATACTGGTAATTGCACAATGGCCAACCTAACCACTTGGCTGGGCACTGGTCCCTGGCAGGCGGTGGGTATAATATGTGGATATTTTTGGTCACGTTTGAATTTATTTGATTGCTAGCACTTTTAGCATTGTTGTGGCTGACGTTTTATATAATGCCCTGCTGCCAGTGGCCCCAGCACCAGAACCAGGACCAGGCCCAGCACGGCGCTGGGCTGGGGAAATTGCTCAGGAAACGTACAATTTATTTCAGTTCATTTCTTTTTGCCACCATTTGGCGCCCCGCCCACTATTGATGTTGATGTTGCCTACTTTCGATTTTGGCATGTCGCGACGCTCACGTTCGCCCGGCCGCCATTTGGCGGTCGTCGTCCCCGGCATAATTTGAGCAGCCGAAAACAACAACAACAACAGCCTAAAGAAAAGCCAACCCAAGTTGCCAAGTTATCAGGCCCAGACAGCGACGACGCCGGCGACCCACCTGGCAAAGGCAAAACAAGCCATTTGATGTTTTCATTTGGTTTGGCTCCCATCAACTTTGTGGTCGCTCAATGGCCCCATAATATCAGCCTTCAGAAGCCTTTTGTTTTTCACTAGCAGACGAAAGAGGCGAAAAAAAAACTACAAAAATTATGAGAGGCCAACGTCAAGGCGACGTTTGAATGCCCTAAGTTATAATCAAAAATTTGTAAAGAATAGTCACAATAGAAACTTGGCAGCAAGCTTAAAACTTTCTCATATATTCAGCGTCAGCCTAAAAGCTTAATTATTATCCCAAAGAGAGCGAAGAGACCAGTTTACAAACAAAACTCAAACAAATCCAGGTACTAGGACTTCTTCATATCTAAAAGTCGGTATGGTTTCAAAACTATACTGCCTAATCATGCTTACACTTAGATCAAAAGGGTCAGGAAGGCCCCAAATTCTCTCTTTGTGGAATATATATCCATATCTATATCTATATCTATATCTATATATATATCTATATATATATATCTATATCTATATCTATATCTATATCTATATCTATATCTATATCTATATCTATATCTATATCTATATCTATATCTATATCTATATCTATATCTATATCTATATCTATATCTATATCTATATCTATATCTATATCTATATCTTTATCTATATCTATATCTATATCTATATCTATATCTATATCTATATCTATATCTATATCTATATCTATATCTATATCTATATCTATATCTATATCTATATCTATATCTATATCTATATCTATATCTATATCTATATCTATATCTATATCTATATCTATATCTATATCTATATCTATATCTATATCTATATCTATATCTATATCTATATCTATATCTATATCTATATCTATATCTATATCTATATCTATATCTATATCTATATCTATATCTATATCTATATCTATATCTATATCTATATCTATATCTATATCTATATCTATATCTATATCTATATCTTTATCTATATCTTTATCTATATCTATATCTATATCTATATCTATATCTATATCTGTAGCTATATATATATCTATTCGTTACCAACTTCATCTGAAAGTCAACAATGCCTTCTTTCCTTTCAGTGCATACTTTCTGACGTCTGTTAATATTTCCGACTGGCCTCCGTTGATATCCTTTTTCGGGCGACAGCCTACTCCATAATGTTTCTACATAACTCGTACATATATTCTCCCCACTCGTATCTTTTTGGGCTGCCTTTCGTGACAAAAGCAAATAAATTGCAGCAATATTTGCATAAAAATGCGGGCGCCTGAGTGCGAGTGACAATGAAATTTAAATATTTATGCTATACGCTTAATAATATTAGAGAGTTTGTTCAAAACTTTGAAAGCTTCCCCCTACGGCACGAAGGGAGCAAAAAAAAACTTATATTAAAACATATTTTGAGGATTTTTGTTGTGCGTGACGGCGGCAGCAATTGTGGAGCTGCTGGATTTTGACAATGGAACATTTCAAGTATGAAACGAGCATATAAAAATACCAAAAAATTGAGTCATAAAGTGCCCGGGGGAGGAGGTGTGGTTGCAACTTCATTTAATGAGCTTCTGTTGCAATGAGAATAAATGTGAAAAGCAACATTGAGTGAAAATGAAAGCTAGAAAAAAGATCTGTGCCACAACAGCAGCAGCAGCAGCGGCAACTAAGTGCATAGAAGTCAAAGCGTCAAAGCAATGAATCACCAGGACGAGCCAACTCCTGCCCTCCACTTGGCCCACCAGCAAACAAATTCAACTTGAAGTGAACTCGACTTCGAGTTGACTTTTGACCGTCAAACGGCGAAAAGTGGAAAGTGAGCAAAGTGCATGCAAGCGAAAGTTGAGTGTAAGACGCGAACTGACCCCCCTCCCCGCTCTTCTGCCACAAGCCAGCGACCTAACCATTTTGTTAGTTTAGCAAAAGTTTCGAAAAGTATTTTACACCGTTGCCCTCTCCAGGCAGGCGAAACTGATAGTTGCCAGTTAATAAATGGCGCCAACTTCTACAGTGTAGCAAAAGAGAGGGGAAAAAATGCAACGCAATTTGATTGAATGGACATCATGTATGCCTGAACTGAACTATGTTTACACTATTGTGTCTTGTGGCATATATCTTCAATTAATTTTTGGCTTTTAATTGCCTTCAAAGAAAAAAATGTTGCTGCACTTTTATGTGATTGATTTTACATTTACTTTTTTTTATAAAAAAGGCAGAAACTACCAGCTCAGCAGCAGCTGCTGTGGTCAGCATTTATGTTTGAGAAACGACTCTGACGTGACTCGTTTATGAATTCCTGCAACTTAACTCATCTCAGGTGAAAAGTTTAATATTCTAGAGGACTTGGTCTACCCAGCAAGCTCCCATAATCGTCAAACTGGAATAGCGCTTGCCAACCAATAAAATTTAAATGCAAATAAACGACTGCATAAGTTAAACTACTTGAAAATGAATGCTTCAGACGTTTCTATTTAAAGAATGCAAGCTGTAGAGTTTTTGACAACAGCTAAACCTTAACTGGAATGTAAAAGAGCGGGTCTTAATAACAAAATTATGTTAGTTCCTTCTCTTAAACGTTATAATCAAGTATTAATTTCAATGTTAATGACTAAGTCAACAGAAATAAGAGAGAGTTATGAAAATCTCCGGAAAATTCTTTATAAATCAGAAAGATTGAAGGTTTTAGTCTGAGTTAAAGTTCCCAGCGAGTAAATATGGCTCATGAATGAATTCATCTGGCTGCTACATACTTTTGCGCAAACTTGAGGTGGATGTTCTTCTATAGAATACTGAAAAATTACAAAATTTCCGCATTTAGACTAGAATACCAACCTATTTTGTTCTGTGCACTTTTGGTACTTAGCATAAAAAGATCCAAAGGGGAATTTAAGCTGTTTTAAACTCCAATTACTAAAAATTTTTACATGATGGATCATTCATCAGTTTCGTCTTCAGATGGCAAAATATTGAACTCAAAGGCTCAAAGTCAAAAGGTGATTATAATTCAATAAGAATCAACAGAGATGTTTGTTTCAAGATCCTTTAGATCCTATAATTGTCACCAAATCCTTATTCCGTAATCTGTTGATATAAGAAGAGTATGCAAAAACTAGGAGTGTGATGGCAAAAAGTCTGCTGATGAATGAAGGACCGTAAGGCCCTTTAAACATTACTGTGCTCACAACTACTCGTAGATAAGTTTGAATTTTAAGCAATGACCTGGTTTGTATTGGGTTAAGATCCTATTCAGAAAAGCCCAAAAGAATACACAAATTTTTTACGCAGAATATACTATAATATAGGTCTCCCTTCTATAATTTTGGAAATGCGTTTAGCTAATAAAATAATTTGACAGGAGCAGTCACTAAAAAGCATCCAGCTTTAGCAGATTTTATCCTAACAACATAGCCTCCGGGGCATAAGTTACCAAAAACATTTTTTTCATTAATTAAAAACAATATTCTTAAGTATTTACCTGTCGCTAAGCACGTTGAAGCAGCAATCTGTAAAAAATTAAAGCACTAATTAGCATGATTGTGAACAAAATATTTAATTTCTAATGTGTGTACAGGTACATGCAGTTTCATTAAAATGTTAGTATAAAAACGGGCAAGCAAACACAACCCACCAAATCATGTCATAGATTCGTCCATTTGAAGCTCGAAAAGAAATGCAAATATGCTTTTAGCGCAGCAAAGTAGGCAACACTAATTAACAAACTTTAATTGCTTCATTAATTCGCTGCCAGCTCTGTGTGTGTGTGTAAACCCAACACCTCATTTGTTACGTGCTCTGCTCAGTGTACACTTGCGCTTAATTGTTAGTCAAATTATGCAAAGTATTCCATGTACATACATATGTATCCACGTTTGTCGCTGTCCCATCACATCTGCCTGTCCGTCTTTGTGTTTTGCTTATGTCCACACTGTTGTCAGTGTATTTACACAGTACCCCCCACCCCCACACACACACACGCTCATTTGTTTAGACGCTGTCCAATGGTCTATGAAAATGTTCAACATGGCGTCGCGCTTTTGACGCTGAAAGTTTGCCAAAAATCGGTGGACTGGGAATTGCGCTGGATGGATAGGAATATTAAACAGACCAACGGAACCAAATAGGAATAGTGGATCAATAAGTGAGCTTATCGTTTGCATTACACAAATACTTTTGTACATGTGTACATGAAAAATTTACGGCACTCAAAATGTCGTCCACTACTAACGCGCACTCTCATATGATACAGTTGAATGTTATTGTTGGCCGTGTCTCTCTCTGTGTGTGTGTGTGTATGACATTTAATTCCAATTGCCTTTACCTACAAATTGACATTTTGTGCTACACACAAAATGGCTGGCAATATTGTAAAAGGAATTTGTGTTCCCCAAATCGTTTTAGTCCCAATTCCAACCAACAATTTTATAGATAATCCTGCCCATATCAAGAACTCGAGATTAGTTTCCAACTTTATTAAGCTTCTTTGAATATTTTATGGGGGTTTTGAGCTGAATCTCAATTCCGGAAGGCCAGCAATTACTTTAATGTCATTTACAATTTACCATTTAAAATTTGTGGCCTTCTCTCTTGATATTAAAAATAAAACTTGTACCACATATGCACATGCAGATATGCTGGCATGTTGTTGTGTTGCGTTTAATTTACTTTAAAGCATTTTCATGTTGCTAAAAGCCTTGTCGTTACGAAATTGACAGAGCTGCCTGCACATAAAGCTGCTGATTGTTTTTTGGGTTGTCAAGTGTCTTTTTGTCGTTGGTTTTCATTAGCTTTATTAGCATAATTATATTAACTAATATTGATTGACTATTACAAGTACCAGTATAAGTTTGAATGTTTACAAGCCATAAAACCACCCCACAGCCACACACACACACACTCGCAGCTTTAATTGTTATTTTAATGATCAAAATGGAGACAAATTACAGCCATAAAAACTAATAACAAACAACAGCAACAGTTCATTATTGTTGTCTGCCTCTCTGCAAATCGACTCGCTGGCTATATTTATGGCCACGCATTAAGTGCTAAGTAAATCGATAAAAACTTATCTTAAAGTTGGCAAAGGATTGGGGGTCAGGTCAGTTCTATAAATATTATCCAAGCAGACGCACGGGAAGCGTGAAAAATGGAATGGAACTCTACAACTTGCCACATGACGGTCGCCCACGACTTCCGGCAACGCCCACTGACTGACTAGTACAGTGATGGCGGTGGGGAATGGGGGAATGCCTTGCATGTCAAATGTACATTTGACAAAATCAAAATAGAATAATTTAACTTTTAATTGGCGTTGGTACAAAAAGTAAGCGTCCTTGTTGTTTATATTAAATAGAAGCAGCAAAAAATGTTTTCACAAGAAAACAAAAGCCCGGTTCTGAGTCAGATTTGGTCGCTGACAACCTTCCGGCGGCAATTGAAAAGCTTAGCAGGGGAAATATTAAAGGTATTTAGACTCTTCTATAGAGGCCAACAAAAGGGAACAGGGGGGAATCTCAAAATAGGTTTGGAAATCGTACCACAAATACTCTTGCGAGTAAGATTTACTATAGGCTTAGTAGAAAATTGAAATCGAACTACGAAACTAGCGCCTTTCAGGTCACAAATAGTCAGCTAGTCACGCCACAACCCAAATCGCTTTAAAAACTTGCACACCCGGTCACCTTTACAAGCTATTGGCGACAGCTGTTAAGTAATTAGCCACATTCAAAATAAAAACATAGAACTATATACTGAAATTAAGTACACACGGTGTCAATAGTAGAGTTAGTACGAAAATACTTTATTTAGGAAAGAAATTCTTATATCAAGTATGATTTTTTCAAACCCGAATTACTTGATTTTTGGACATTTTTAATATATAGTTTAAATTATTTTAGAATCTTTTTGATCTAGTTTATAATCTTCTAGCTTATAATACTCTCAAGCTAAGCCCGATTATATCTCAAAATAAGTTCAAAACGTTCATTCTTAAAGTCCAAAAACATTCTAGAAAGAAAATAAGTGTATTTCAAACAAGTACATAATGTTCTTAGTTTGAGCCCATATAATTCGAAAGCTATTCCTTCTTTATTCTTAAACGAGGTCGCTGTATTTAACCAAAGAAACATACAAGGGCCATATCCAAAGAGCAAGCTAGAGCTACTGTAGTTCAGAGATTTATCATCACTCCATAACAAAAGTGTTTGATGCAGTTGGGAATTTCAAGAAAATAATTCGCATTTTTATTACAGTCTAACATATTTTGTTCTAGAACTAAGAGCTCGCTTTTCTTGAACTTTTCGTCTTATTTTGAGAACAAAATGTTCTTGATTCAAGAACGTTTGTTCTCATTTCAATAATATTATTAGTCATTTGTAGGTATAATAATGTTTTGTACTCAATTTAAGTACACCCAAGAACAATTCATACTTAATATTTTAAGTACAAAACGGCTTAAATTGTATACCGCTTGGACTAGAACGCCGCCAACCTTTTGTCTAGTGCAAAACTTAGAAGCAGTCATGTCTGATAGAAAATGTCAATTAATATATAAATTTTAGCTCTCGGTTAATCCATACAACATTATCAAGTTCACGAGGCAAACCATATAAAATAAAAATAATATTACTTAACTTCCCACTGTTGAAACTTTAAGGGCCGAGACCATTTAAAGGCTTAGAAAATAGTGC
The DNA here is from genome assembly GCA_035044985.1 of Lordiphosa fenestrarum. Classification (NCBI taxonomy): domain Eukaryota; kingdom Metazoa; phylum Arthropoda; class Insecta; order Diptera; family Drosophilidae; genus Lordiphosa; species Lordiphosa fenestrarum. Next base: position 43,185 of record JAWNNO010003409.1, read on the forward strand.
GTCCTAATGGATTTTCACCCACCCTTAAGCTCAAACGCCCCACTTGACTTTAACTTGCTTAAGTTGCCTTCGCCGGGTCGTCGAAACATTTTATTTTGGTCGAACACCTTTTTGCAAATATCTTTAAATATCGTAGGTAGTAAATTCACTGGCCCAACTGGGCCAGCGTACATTCTAAGTTCCTGGCACTTACGAATTCATTTCACTGGCGCACTTTATCACCAATGTGGGCCCAGAAAGTGCGAGGGTGGATGGAGAGAACCACCAGTCGAAAATTGAATAAAAATGCACTCAGCCTGCATTGGCGGTGTACGGAGTCAAGCGGACTGTTGTAGTTCTACGTGTATTTCAAGTGCATATTTTGTTTGATAAATTGTTTGCCACGTTCCGAGTCGAAACAAAAAAAAAAAACAACGAACGGGCTGCGAGCGGTGAGCCAGCTCCCCAGAATGGGCGCCCGGGGAGACACAAATATGGCAATGGCAAAGGCGAGTCGTCGTATGTAAAGTAAAAGTCTGCCCCGAGGCGGTAAACAACCTGACGACGAAATATGAAAGTGTTAAATGGCCCAGGGAGCGGCTCCGTGTGGCGCTTGGCATATGACTAGCCTTTTAGCCCTTGGCCCGGTGACTCTCTCTCTGCTGGCGTGGACGGTGTTGCCGAGCAGCCTTTGATTTTGCTGTTGTTATATACATTTCAGGTATTTTGTTGACAGGATTAGGTCATTGCCTGCTAGTGCTTAAGTCATAGAAACGGGTAGACCTAAGTTGAAAGCTGGACACACTTTAGGAAATGAGTTGATGAATGACAAATTATGTTTAACCAAATTCAAAATGCTGGTTGATAGCAGCTCGGCATTTTGTGCTGTCCTAATTTGGAAACAAATTTCTCTCAGAATTTCAAAGATCTGGTTAAGCTAAGCGTCGCTATCCTCTGTCTCAGCAAAAATATACGTAGTGCTCATAATGTAATATAATACACGATCAGTTTCAGAGTTGAAATTGCAGCGACTAAATCATCAGAGTAGATCGATTTACAGACTATCGTTTCAAGTTCAGTTTCGAGTTTCCACTGTTTCGCCGATTAAAAGTCTTTCCTCTAAGTTTAGCGTACTCGATGAGTTCCAAGGCACCGGTTTCACCGGTTTTCACCGGTGCTTTAGGTTAAAAGAGTTCAGGCAAAGCTTAAAGTACTTGATTAATTTGCATGCACCGGTGTCACAACTTGATTGATTTTAATGCACCGGTGTCACAGCGACCCTGTGCCACGTTGAGACAACAGGACAACATTTCTTAGCATATGGGCCTTGTCAGCAATTTTGAGATTTTGAGAATCTTTTATGTCTTGTGGTTTTTGCCAATTTTGAACTTAAACATTTTATTTACATAATTGAAATTTGAAGCCGACTTGCCTCATTTAGCAAACTCAAAATGTTTGAGGTTTGTGGTAAGAGTTTTCATTTCCACTATCAGTTTTCAATATTATAAAGTACTATGCACATTTTTTAGTGATGATACTTATTATTCTAATTATTGATTGACTCTTATTCACTCACGAAACTCTGTTTTTTCTCAAGTTCTCGTCGTGACACGTTCAAATTCACGTCACGGGTGCACCTCTATCTTAAAGCTTAGACTGTGGTGCCTGTTTGTGCCCTCAATCTTACCACTTTTTGCTTTGTTTGAAGTGAACGCATAAAAATAGACTTTCTTTTAACCATAAGCTCCGCTCAACCTACTTGAATTAAACATTCTGTAGTTGCCCTGCTTAACCCACATCCTCCTCTCCTCCCTGCACATTAATGTAAGCCTACTTTATGGCACGCACACAAATTAGCCAAAAACCATCCGACCACAATATATGGGCCAACCAAATATTTAAATTCTCTCAACGCAGTTGCAAAAATATTGTGGCAAAAGTGTGTAGCCAATTTGTGTTTCTGATTCCGCTAACAGGCTACAGCAGCAGCGGCAGCTGCATATACTTATTTCAAAACATTTGCAGAAGGTTGTGACAGCTTTGCTGTTTGAATTTTTGAGCTGACACTTTTGCTTAGAATTGGGTCAGAGACAGTTGGCTGTATGTTGGGTCTACGATATTTTCTTTTTTTTTTTAATGAGGCGCATTTTATAATCAGCGCGTGCATTGCCTGCCATTGACGCCCACTCACATTTCCGTGTTTGCCATAAATTCACATGGCCCAGAGTTGCGGTTGCCACTTGAAGGCAACTGGAGACGGCGGCGCCGGCTTATGTGAACCGTGTCAGTGTGACAGAAGCCAACTCTCCGCCCACTTCTCATATTAATAATGTGGCAAGGGAGAAAACGGTGCAAGCCTTGGAGAGCTGGAGCTGGCTGGCAAGGGCTGGGTGCAGTTGTACCATTTTTGTTTTCTCTGTTGCTTTGCGTTGTTGTTGACTTCATTTGTTACGATTGCTTTGACAATGTTGCTGCGTCATTTGATGCCCATTTGCTGTGCTCGCTTGCACACATCGCAGGAAATAGGATATGGAGGATAGGTAGGTAGTATTAGGTGTAGAGGGTTCTAGTTTGTATGCATGCAAATGTGAGCTTTGGCTCAAGTGGTTTGCGGGTTTTGCATTTTAAGCACTGAGATTTGCGTTTTTGTGCAAACAAAGAATTCGTGTAAGCAAATGAGCAACTGAATCGATTGCAATTTTATTGTGTGCGAGCTGGCAGAGGGGAAAGAATCATTGGTAAATAATTATATTCTGTGTATCTTTTAATTAGAAAAGTCCTATCTGGGTTTTAGTGTGACCATTCAAAATTTTGCACATTTTTGAATATAAGTTGATTAACATATTCACTTTCCCAGCTCGGTAGTTAGCTTTTTGCTTGTTCTTTGGTAATTTTTATGCTTTTAGTTTATGTAAGATGTTCTTTTATGGACTTTAGAGTGACCATTTGAAATGTCCACAGTTTTTACAGTTAAATGAATATTATTTAAATTTTCCAAGCCCCAAAGAGTTAGCTTTGACTTCCGATTTTGATATTTTTGTTGATTTTTGCAACGAATAATGAATCTTCTTAAGTAAATAGGGCATATCTGGGCTTTTAGTGTGACCAGTCGAAATTAACACAATTTTTAAAGTATACTCAATGTAATTTCCAATTTTCTAACTTCTAGTTAGCCCTATCTTTCCGTTTTTGATGCTAATTTGGTTTTTTGTGAAATTGAAATGGCAAAAGACCTTATGTATTAGGATGTATCTGGATTTAAGAGTGACCATATGATATTTAAGCATTTCTCAAAATAAACTGAATATTTTTTCTGGTTTTTGTAATATTTTTGTTTGCTTTTTGTGCCGAGCAATGAAACCACCTTACGCAGAACGGGCTTTAGTGTGACCATAAGATGGTAGAAAGGACTTATACACGTTTAAGTGTGACCATATCATCATTTCCATATTTTCCAAACCTTTATCTTCTCGTTTTTGGTATTTTTGAGGATTTTTGCTCTGCTTAGGATTTCAATTTGGGCTAATAAAAATGGACTGAACCAGTTAGTGACGACACTGCTGTCACTCTAACCTGAATAGCTCATTCATTTACAAAAACTAATAGTGCGTTACAAGACTTAATTTGCCTTAACTTATGGTTATGGATACCCAATTTCCTCCGGAGTGAGTATCAATTTGGTGTCGGCATTCAACTGCTGTGACAAATGAGCCGTAGCCCTTTTCGGCATGACAAATAGCAGCACCCTCGTTTTAATCCCTGTCACAAATCGACAACCAACAAACCACCCGATTTTATTTCTCACTCACAATCGAGCCATAATTGTCACACAGGCAAACTTGTTGATCAGCATAATCTGGCACCGGCAACACAGTCAGCGGTCACCTGTCAACCGGTCAGTCCGCAAAAGAAGACGAAGAAAAGTTGTTGGGGTCAGGATTTATGTGCGTCAATGCGAAATCCATTAAGTCAAAGCTGCTGGACAACGCGTGCATAACCTTTTAACATTTATTGAAGTTTATTGAGGCACAAATGGTGAGCAACCGGTTGGTATCCGGGATCCGATTCCCGTGGCTTTCATTTGGTATGCGATGGACACCGCCTGGCCATTACTCAATAGGCCAAGGAGACAGGCTATCCGAGTGTGTGTGTTTGTATGCGGATTGTCAACAAATTAATCAATGTTTATTTGCTAAGTAAGTTCGCCCCGAAGGCGTTGTGCTAATGTTTTGTTTCCTTTCGCCATTTCCTACTTCCGGCGTATGCGTGTGTGTGTTGTTTTGTCTCTTTGTATTTGTGTAACTAATCGCGTTAATAGAGTGGATAATGCGCCTCAGGTATGTCAGATGGTGCTGCGCCTGCGAATGCCTTTGGTAAACGCAAATGTCGCGTTTGCTTTAAGCCACTGCATTGAAAGTGTTTTGCCTTTGTCTACAGACATGTATGTGTGTGTGTGTGTAAGTGTGAGTGTCTGATTACACGCTGCTTTTGATGTTGTCGTTGCTGTTGTTGTTATTTGTAAGGTTTTGTTTAGCATATATGTGTGCAGCGGGGCGTATGCGTAATATTCAATTTAGGTAAATTACATAGCCGCAATAAAGGTTTTTTCCCCTAAGTTGGGTCTACAAAGGTAATTGCATGTGATTAACACAGTTTGATTACCATCGATTGGTGGGGCTGGACAGCAAAAAGAGCAATAAATATTAGGGGAAAAAAATCAATTTAGTAAAATAATTAAGGTCTTTCATGTGGCAATTTGGTTTATTGTTGAAAACTTGATTATGGGAAATATTTTAGCTACTGCAAAATCTAGATAATTCCTTTTTTCCTTATATATTGATGTTGATATATAAATATTAAGGAAAATAAAGAAAATTTTTCGTAAAATTGACTTGGAAGTGGAATTGAAAAAATGCCTTTTTGTAAACGAAGAAGCTGTCGGAGCGCAATTGTGGACTTTTAACAGGCCTGCAAAGTCTGATGTTTGCTTGCCTGTTTGATCACATAAAACAGCGAGAAAATGTATGTCATCTTTGCTACAAGAGACAATTTCTGCTAGTTAACAAATAAAATGTGTGAAATATGCAAAATACAGTAAAGTTGATGTATTATGTAAATAATATTAAGCAATTGTGTTAGACCTGTGAAATTATTAACTTTAATTTGTTTTGTGATACGTCCTTAGTCCCAGAAAACTTACTCAAAACACATTTCCCCTGTGGACTTAAAACTAACTTTCGCCCATTTTCGGCCAAAATGATTTTATTTAAAAGTATTTTCCAAAGTATGCATTCTCACTTGTTATCCACCCCTTTTTCCCGATTTTGCCCGTTCTTGGACTTTTAGGAAAGTTTAGGCTCAGCGTAGGATCTATGGCTGATCAATAATCAAGAAAAACAATACTTTTTCAAGGATTTTTAAACAAAATAACATGCAGAACGTAAGCTCCAAAACAAAAAGTGGTATAAAACTTGCGAAAACTAATTAAAACAAAAATTATATGACGTATCCGCCAAGTGGGACCAAATGGGTGGTGAGGCAGTCGTGGTAGGATCGGTTTAAAACTTTTCCTAAATAATATTCTGGTTGTTGTTATCAAAATCACCAAGTTTTAACTCTATGGCTGCATTTGTCGACGTTATGCCAAAATTTTGGCTTTTCAGTCCAATGTGCATTGCTAGCATTGGGCAGTTGCTGAGTTCAGGCTAAAGCTTTAAGCTTTTTAACTAATGCTGCGTCAGCCGAAAAGCTTAAGTTAAATATTACATTATTTGTTTCGGTATTTGGTTGTGAAGGCAATTCCTCAATTCCTCTAATACTTATCAGCAACAGAAGGATTTTGAAACAGTAAAGCAGCTGTTCAGCATCTTCTAATAAAATATTTCCTAAGACGGAGTACAACACAGATCTCTCTTTTAAGGTATTCAGCCCTGTTCCGAATCGGTTTTCGTGTAAACGTTGCATTGTAGAGCTTAAACATAGAAATGTTATATGGAAGGCGACAAGCATTTCAAATGGTACTTGATCAGGTTTGAGAAAAATCGGAGTTGCTTCAGCAGTTACAACCATACCTGTTAAATAATGATTATTAATTGTTGTCATTTTTAATTAGATTATTTTTGTTTAAAAGTTGAATTAATGATTAAGTTGCGATTATTTTCGGTTTCACACAATTGTTTAATTGTTTAACGATTACAAATAATCAAAAAATAATGGAAAATTACCATAAATTATTTAAAATAATTGAAAATAATGGAAAATAATCGTTTTAATATTTTCCATTATTTTCCATTATTTTCCATTAATTTCCATTATTTCGACTATTTGAGATTATTTTGAGAGAAACAAATTATTTTCAACATCACATTTAATAACAATGTTTCTGTACGAGATGGGCTTACAACATATTAAGCCGGGTATCCAGCACAGCGGAAACTAAAAATTCCTGCCAAACTTCATATAAAAAAAACTGTGCCAGGAATTTTTAGTTTGCTTTTTCGTTTGTTGTGTATCCAGCAACACGAACGAAATCCACACTTGTATAGATAGCGGCGTATCAATAGCGGCGTTTCGGAAGCGTGTGTGGAACGAGAAACAGCAGATATTCAGGCCAGGAATATATTGCTGACAATTATTTTGGAAGTGATTTGACAAAAGATGGAGGCAATCAATGTGCGCAAAAAAAAGGACTAATAATTTTCAACGGGACGAGAAGATAGCTTTAATAAAAGCAGTGGAGGCACGACCATGTCTATGGCTTATTACAGAAAAAAAGCATTTTGACAAATTTTCTGTGAAAAGTGCTTGGGAAAGTGTTGCTGCACACAAATAAATATAGAATATTGTGTTCAAAGTTATTAAATTCATTAATGTTATATATGCTTGCTAGCGAATGACTGTAAGAACGCTTGGACAGAGAGTGACAGAGAAGGCTCTGCTTGACAGTTTGTTTCAGTTGGGTTCCACACACTCAAAATAAATAGCAAATTCCTGGCAGGAATTTTCCGCAGTGCTGGATACAGGCCTTTAACAAGAACGTATTAAACATTACAAGTTTTCACATTAAACAAACAATTATAAGTCTTTGAAAGCTCACTTAATGACCATTTTGAATAATATAGATTATGTCGGCATAACCACAGATTGCTGGACGTCAAGGGCCACAGAAGGATATATTACAGTAACCTGTCATTTTGTAAATGCAATACAACGTGTTCACTTTAATTAATGGAAAATAATGGAAAATATTAAAACGATTATTTTCCATTATTTTCAATTATTTTTAATAATTTATGGTAATTTTCCATTATTTTTTGATTATTTGTAATCGTAATCATTAAATAATCATAAATTTTTCACCAGCAAACTATATAATCACTACGACTATTTTCCAAAAATAATTTAATTGATTAGTAATTTCAAATGGCAACTTAACAGATATGGTTACAACCGACAGCTCAATGCCAAGTGGATTCAATTCGACTAAAATAGACGACCTGATATAGTAGGCACAGACATTTTCCTTACTTTTCATAGAAAACTGTGGGATTTGAAGTACAAAAACTACCGTTTACACGAAACCCGACTCGGAATTGGGAACAGGGCCGATTGTGTAAGTTAAATTTAGAATATTTCTAAATATAAAAATGTATCTATATTTTGCAGTATTTTTCAGCTTTTTACAGCGCTCTCCCACCTATTTTTTTTTGTTTATTTACAGATTGTCTCTTCTGTGCTGACTTATGTCACCCAAAATAAGACAGCAGCAAAAAATAAATAAAAAAAATTTATAATCGCATTTGCCAATTCTCAAGGAACTCCCACCATTATTTTCGAACCGCAGTTAGTAGCTTTTAGGCATAAAGCCTACTTCTTCCTGGTCTAAGACCAAGTAATCAAAACAATAAGAAAACTTGTGCCTGCCAACCTCACCAGGCACATGCTCTCTCTCTCTCTGTGTGTGCCTAATTAATTGCCACCACGTTGAAAATATTATTTTTAATTGTGTGTTTATGCATGTACGAGGCAGAAACTCCAGACTCTTGTTGGTTGCTAGCCAAAAAACCAGTGTCGTCTCACAACTGTTGGCAAGCAGGCTCACACGCAAAGTTACTCTTTGCCGCAACTCTAATATTTATGAAAATTATCCTTTCGCTGTGGCTTTTTAAGAAGCTCATAATTCATATTTAAGTTGAGTTTAAAATGTAAATGCAAGCAGCCAGCCCCTGAGTTATGAGGCAGCCGAAAAATATGCGTTCATATTTAATGGCGAAAGCTGTTTAGTGTCGCGCCTTCACACATAACTCACTAGGGGCGAACGACGATTATTTTTTTGATTGGCGCTCGAGTGTCGTCAAAAGGATGCGACGGCTTTAATTGGTTACCAAAAGCGAGCAAATAAACCAGCAACGCCATTTCCGTACACAAATATTTGCCTATCGCCCGAAACTTTGAGCAGTTGGCTGACCAGTTAAGTCAACGCCAAGCCAGGGCCATTAAATAAACGCAACGCGCAGTTTCGAGTGGTTTGTGCAAAAAGCGCAGTGCACCAAAGTAATTTCCACTTTGAGCCATTAAAATGGCAAGACCCGGACCCAGAATGGAGGCGTTTTGCATCTTCAGTCATGCACAGCGAGTGGAGAGAGGAAGCGGGACAGAGAGAGAGAGAGAGGAGAAGCAATTGGGATGCACACAGGATATGAGTGTTTAAATTTATCGTTCAAAGCCTTCGATGTTTGCGCCAGTTTGTGTACATAAATTAAGCTTGCCGTGCTACCTATTAGGAAGGGAGTTGAGGCATCAAAGCAATTGACAAACCAAACCAAATAATTGAGTGCCTTGTGGTTATTCCGCAGTTGGGTTAGTAAGGAAGCATGAGCAGAAATAACCTTTGGTAAATAACGTTTTCAAAACCATTTAGTTTTCGCTGCTCGAACTATTTGAACTAAATCTGTATAGCTAAAAGAAGTTCGAGAAACGAAATAGTTAAGGCAAAAGGGAAGTAATGAGTTGAAAAATGCTGTAAAACGACTCAGATTTGTCACAATTATAGGCTATATGAGGGGCATTCAATGGGTTTACCCCCCATTAAAAGTTGTAGCAATAAATGAAATTCCAGCAATTAACACTAAGCGGATCAATGACTGAACCCCGTTTGTCATTGGAGTATTCTTTCCGCATTTCCTTTAATTTGCATTTCGCCAAACTTTTGGCTTAATGAAATAAGCAAAGCAATCGATGCGATTATACTTGTTGTTTGTGTTGTTGTTGTTGTTGTTGTTACTGAAACCAAGCAGCTTTTGTTTGACGTGCCCCAGCCGCCCCAGCGACTTTGTCCCCTTCGTTTTAATGGTGATATAGTGGTGGTACCCCTTAGGCGACGCTTCCGCTGTGTATTTGTTCAAGTGTCGTATCGGTTGCGGCTGCGACCTAGCTGAATGCCTCTTCTATAAGCAAGAGTGAGTGTATGTATGTATGTATGTTGGTGTGAGTACTTTGCGGTCGAAAAACGGCAATTCAATTAATTTCCATTGCTGTTTAAAGCCGTAATGAGCATTTAAATTGCTTTTGAGTGAGGTTTTTGCGGTGCCCGACAATTGAAACAAAAGGCAGGGAAAATACCAAACGAGGGAGAGAGTATTTAGTTATAAAATTAAGTGCATTATAAACAGGGTTATTAACAAATGAAGCTGAGGTGCCAGCGGTTAAGCTAAGCTAGGCTAATAAATTAACTGGAAAACAATTAACAGCTATAAAGCAATACAACTATTTTTTGAGTTATATTTTAGCCTCAATATATCATTATTTTTAATAGCTCTTTTTGGCATTTTTACTAAAGGTACAAAAAGGTATTAGGTGTGTGTAAAATACCAAAAGTATACATATTCTTGATCAGCATCAACAGACGATTCGATTTAGCCATGGCCGTTCCCCTGTCTGTCTGTCCATTTGAACATTTAGAGCTCCGAGCTGGTATGGAGCTGGAAGATTAACTTATATTAAGTTCATCATCAATTTTTGCCCCGCCCCTTGCCTCCCCCGTAATTTGGAAGAAAACGAGAAAGCTAAGCTAACTTCGTCTGTGCCGAAGTTTTTATACCCTTGCAAGTGCTCGCTTAAATATTTTCAAAAAATACTTTTTCCCATTTTCCGACCGATCGTTCGTATGGGAGCAATATGATATAGTCATCCGATTTGGACAAAAACTTGTAGAATTATGTAAAAGCATGAGAAACAAACAAATACAAAACTAAAGGATGCTACCATTAAAAACAAAAAGTTTTTCTAACTAAGACGGTTTTTCAGACCTATCTTTTGTATGGCAGCTATACCATATAGTTGTCCGATTTTAATAAAACTTGGTAGAATTATAATAAAACATAGAAAACCTACGATTACAATGTTTGGAGACGTTTTCGTTAAAAAGAAAAAAGTTTTTCATACTAAAACTAGTTTTCCGACCGATTGTTCCTATGGGAGGTATGATATAAAGTCATCCGATCCGATCGGTTCCGACATATTAGTAGTTTGCAGCAAAAAAAAGACTCTGTGCAAAATTTTAGCTCGATAGCTTTTAAACTGAGAGACTAGTTCGCGTAGAAACAGACAGACGGACGGACGAAGCTCAATCGACTCAGCTTGTCACCCAGATCAAGAATATATATAGTTTATGGGGTCGGAAATGAATATTTCAATGCGTTGCAAACTTCTGGGCAAAATTATAATACCCTTTGCAAGGGTATAACAACTAATATCTCCCATTGTTTTATAGAAAGGCGATTGGAACTTTTGGAAATATTAAGTAATCATGATTATTTACCAATCCGCCAAAGAAGTTATAAGCAAAAGAAAAGCCAATGCCGCAGCATCAGTCACTTTCGATGATTCAGAGTATATTACAGACAGGCTAGATCAACTTTGTTACTTGTTTTATTAAGAATTTTGATGTGAAACCTCTTTAATTTCGGTACGGAAGTTCTTTATAGGAGTAAAATCGCAAGATTCTATTAAAATGTGCGTTTACAAGTGTATGCAAAGTGAGCTAACACGTCGCCGTCTTGGAGTGCAAAAGGTCTGGGGGATCAAGTTAGGTGGGGGGGTGTGAGGTTTATCCCTGAAGTTGTACCTAAAAGCTTTGTTTCAGATTGTAAAGAATAACGCTTATATATAAGATCAACTCCTATAAATACCTAGGTACTTCCTAACACCTCTTCTTTGGTAAATTTAAAGTAATCGAAGAATTTAAGAAAAAATTTAACTTTTTTATAGTAGTTATGAAAGCTACAAACAAAAATTTAATTGTCCTATTTTTCTCACGTTGGTTTCTCTCCCTGTTTTTTTTAGCGGCTCTAAAAACTTTTGTCGGATAAGCCCCGAGTGAGCACACTTCCCACCCATTTACCAAAACCATAACCAGTGGAAAAACTTTGCCCGAAATTCTGTGCCGGCTGATTAAAAGTGCAAGGCGTGAAATGCAGTGCACAATAAATTGAAATGATTTGCGTTCAAGCAAAACCAAATGGCACTTGGTTCGCTCCCATTGTTGTTGTTGAGCCGGTTGCCTAAGCTGTATTACTACACTGATTGTAGTTGCTGCAGTTGTTGTTGTTGTTGTTGGTGCGCGACCATTGCTGCGAGCGCATTTTGGATTTATTATTATGATTTGAAAGTGCATAAACCACTCGAGGGCGATTCACAGTGCGAATTCGTTGCATAATTGGCACAATCAGCCCCAAAGGCGTACGATAGAATCGCAGACCACTCCAATTTCATTTGAAAACTTTGGACGAAGCCATAAAGAGTGCCTGGGTGCTTCAGGCTTAAGTTGCCCCAGACATGGCTCCATTCTGCAGGAGTGTTGATATTTCAACGTTTTAATTAAGTGACAGACGATGGGGCGAGCCCATTCTGGGCAACAAGTGCCAGGAGTCGTATAATGATGGCGCGGCGCGGTATCGGGGGTTAGTCAACAAACACAAATCGCTGGCAAAACAAACAGACACAACTGGGCGACACAGACGACTGTGATTGAAAGAAAGTCTGTACGGTGCACACACGTGTGTCAGGGTCCGTCAGTTGGCTGGGCCGCCGCTCATTAAAATGCAACTGTGTGCGTGCACGCGTCAATGGCCAAAGGAATTGTGCAATAAAAAGCAGAAGCCGAGCGACCTGGAAATACATTTCGTTATATGCAAATGCAGACAAAAGAGAAAACAAAATGCACGCAGAAAAATATTGCAAAAATGTTTCTTACTTTAAACAAGCTCAAACGGACTCAATGGTGAGTATGGATATACCTTGAATCTTATTTAAGGTGTGAGTTTTTGGTTCCGATATCAGCGATTTTTTGATTCTCCAGTTCTGAATCTTTCAAAATACTTTATATTACAACGATTTGATATATATTTCATTTAGTTTCCTTTAAATTATTTAAGATCCTTCTTTGAGGTAGGAATAATCGTAAATCAATCATGACTTTCTTTTATAATTCTGGCTTCAAGAAATATTTTTCGTAATTCTGTAAGATTGGGTATCGATATATCGGTTCTACAGTTCCGATTCTTATAAAATATGTCAAATTTTCGGTTCGTTTCCAACCGAAATACTTGATTTTAAGTCGATTTGCTCATATTTCAAAAATAATCATTGTAACTTATTCAATTATTTGTGTCCGGGTGTGGTGCAGTGGGTAGTGTGTGTGCCTGCTGTAAAAGTGGTGCTGGGATTGATGCCGCCTCGAGGTCTTACATACACCTTACATCTCCTTCGCCAAGCTTTAAAGTAACTAGCCATTAAAATGTTTCTCAAACTTTGCCGTTCGGATTCCGCGTTAAACTGGGATCCACAGGGACTCTTGTAGGAAAATTTCAAGCACACAAGCCCAGAGATTGAGGAGGAGCTCTTTTTTGGGTTTGTATAAAGCCAAATACATATTTCTGTTCTGTAAAGTTACTTAATTTCTTTCTTTTCCGGCGAAATAATCTTTAGGCCATCACAATTAGCTCTTTTATTCCAAGTAATTATAAACCTAAACTAAGTATACTTTTTCTGAAGAATTTTATGCCCCCCTTTAGTGCATAAATTGTAGTTACTACTTAACTAATATTTGTTTTAAGTAAATTGAGATCAAACTTTTACCTCGAAATAGTATTAAATTAGTCACGATTTACTCAATACTCAAGAGCGCAATATTTAGAATATATTGAGCTACTCTAAGAAGGTTTTTTGGTTATTTAAGAATTTGTTAACCCAAATTCAAAAACAACATATTCTTAAACTTTCAATTCTAAGCATTCGATAGCTTTTTTGTAAGAGCAGCACAGAAAACAGAATGAGTTTAGTATAAAAACTGTAAAAATTATGTACATTTTCTTTAAAAACTTGTCAAAATTTAAAGCTAAAGCTCAGTCCTGAGGCTGCAAATAAACCAAATATAAAGTATACGCCGCTTGGGCTAATTATTAATAAAGCCGCGGGGCCTTTCGAGGCTTTGACAACAAACAAAAACAACAGCAGCCAGCTAAAAATGAGGTGTGAGCAAATAATTAGCTTTTGTTTGAGCATCAATTTCTTTCTTAGAAAAATTTTCAAATTTCATGCCTGACTTGCCCTCTTAAGTCAAATTGGCAAAGGTTACAATCGAGTTGCCCTTTTTTATAGAAGTAAAAAAAAATGTTAATGAAACTTTAAGCAACTTCCAAAGCAATTTGGACTCAGTCAAGGAAACACATGCGCTTATTTTCTCTTAAATGTTGCCTTTATGAGCTTCAGTTTGTTTTTCCTCTCCTGGGCTAATCAGCGCAGCAGCTGGCAATCGACAAAACGCTTTGAGCAGCCTGTTGGGTCAGACAAACATCAATAAATTAGAAAATGAATAAATAAATAAGCTTAGAGCCAGAGAGCGAATAAGAGAGAGAGAGAGAGAGAGAGGGAGAGGGGGTACAGGGAAATAAATCACCTCAATAAATCTTTGAAACGCAGTTGTAGCTTCCACCCAGCAGCCCCCTGGCACATTTTTCTGCTGGGCATAAATATGTAACCATATACAACCAGTACCCTATATATATGTATATTTATGCATGCATGACATAAGTTTGTCCCTGCATGAGCATGAGGCTAACTAGCTGAGCTGCGCTTTTGCGACCATAGAAATGCTTTTACAAACTTTAAGCAAGTTCGGGAGCCACCGCAACACTAAAGCTCAATAGACACATGGTGCGAGAGGGGTGGGGGAGGAACGGAGGGTGGCAGCAGCGAGTTCCACAGGGCGGAGACAAATCGCATTAATTTCACAAATTTGACTGGTAAAAGTTTCGCTCGAGTGAGGCACTTGAAGTTAAACGCCACTTTAAGTCAAAGGATACAAGAGCAGAGCAGAGAAACAGAGAGAAAATTGTTCGTAAACGGGTTAAGCGTGAAGCTTTATTTGCAAGTCGAGTGTGTGTGTGTGTGTGAGAAGCCGGAGGCATAAATATAAATCCACATATTGAACTTGGTTATGATAATCCACAGCGATGAAGCATATATTTATGTGGGTCAACAAGAAGAGGCCTTTATCGAATATGTTGAATATGAGTTTGATATTGCTAAAGAATCTATATATTTGATATTGGAGATACTCTCCGAAAGCTTTTAGGCTGACGCCGCTAAGTGAGGAAGCTTAAAGCTTTCCCCGTAACTAACTTATTCTCGTTCGATAAGTTTCGAGACCATTAGAACCCCTTTAGTTAGGTACTTGGAGAAATTATTTGAACCAACTAGGAGTATTAAGGTAAACTTTGCGAAAAAGACCCACATTTTCCTAATTGTTTGTTCATTCGAATTTTAGAAAGTTTTCTTGAGTATTTCATGCATAGTTTCTTCACTTGGCAAACAGTTTTTGCCATTCAGCCTGCCGCAGCCATTAGCAAAATTGTTTAATTAATGAATTGCTCCAAACTTGAGCGCTGATTTTGTATTTAAAAAGGCCTTCGTCTGATAAGTTTTGGGATTGTTGGCCCACACACACTGTGTCATTAAGAGCGAAGTAGACGTGGCCAAATTGAGTAAATTAATCATACGCACTGTCGACGGCAGGCTCAAGAGTCACAAGCTTGGCCAGCCACTCGACTGCACAGTAAATTTATATTTTGCATGCACTCAATTGGAATTTATGTGATTTGTGTGCTGGAGGACCTATTTGGGTTATCAACAACACGGCAGGCTACGCCCATGACTTTGGACTTTTGGCTTATGCCTGCTGGCAGTTTACGAAGGTCTTTTAATTAGCTATCCCGATATGTATACAAGTTTTGGGGTGTTTTAATATTGTCATCATCATCATCATCATCGTCGTCGTCGTCAGAGTTCTTCTCCTTTAAGGCTAGGCGTGACCCAACTTTTTTGGTTTATATATATTTTATGTACTACTTTTTCACAACTTGTTGTGCCACTTTGTGTGCTACTTTTGAACCAACAAAAAAAAACGTGAATGTGTGTGTGTGTGTTTGCCCTGCGTTTACCTTTATAAGCGGCTTGGCGCAATTTGTGGGCAGAAGGAGGAGGGTCTGCAGGCAGCAACCCGAAGCGATGATGTGTGCGTGCCCACGTAAATGTGGGCTGTTGTGGCTCATTCCCCTCCCTGGTAATTTTCGGTACCTGTCGTCGCTTTCAGCGCTTGGTAAAGCGGTTTATGCGGTTGCTTGTTATCATTTATGGCTTACACATTTGCGTATTTTGTTGTTTGTCGTAATTAGCCAGGGTAATGAAGTTGGCTAATTGTACCCTAAAACAATTTAGAAAAAGTCATCAAGTTATTTAGAGCCCCCCCTAGCCAAAAAATGGTGTTCTCTCTACAATTACAAACACTAAAAGATATCTGAATAGAGAACTGCAGGGTAGTTCAAGCTAGCCGAAATATAGTACTCAACAGATTTCATGTAAACAAAACATTTGTAAATGTTACTAAAACGAGAATCTTGAAGGGAAGAATCAACAGTAGTTTTGAGTTTTCTCTTCCTCTTTGACACGATAAGTTTATCACAACCATTGAACGGTCTTGCATAAAAAAGGGTTAAACATCAAGATAAGGACAAAAACTCGATAGCAAATTTAAATTTGATCGACTTAGGCGTTAATATAATCTAAAATAATCCATACACCGGACTGTGATAGCTTTAAAAGGTACTTTTGAGTCCTCTGGCATAATGCCATATTCTAAGGTGTCATTTTCTTCCATACATGTGTGAACGCCTTTCAGAGGCAGTATAAGATGACCGTTGTGTTATATATGGCAGGCACTCACACATGTATGTAAGTAACAAACACCTATACGTAAACTTAGATGGCATAAAATCCGCTGCTTCTGTGAGGATTTTAGTATCGTGTTTTCTTTTGTGACCTCGTTAACGCTCGACTCTTATTGTGAGTGTCATAATATGACAGAAGCTTTATATTAGGTAAGCAGTATGTGTTTAGGTATAAGCTGGGTATCCAGCACAGCGGAAACTAAAAATTCCTGCCAAACTTCATATAAAACAAGAAAGAAAGTCGGTCAAGCCCGACTATAACATACTCTGTACCAAGAAAATTTGTCTTTTGATCATAACTCGAAAACCGTTCATCCGATCTTCTTCATTTCTTTGGCGGATCGATAAGTTATCCTAATAACTAAATATGTCTAGAAGGAACAAGCCATCTATCTTCAAAACTGTGGAAGATATGACGTTTTTTCTAAATTGCGGGGGCGGGAGGGGGCGTGGCCAAAATTGAAAATAAACTTGATCTGCCTGCAGACATAAGAAGCATATGTCCCATACATGTCAAACCTCTATCTCTTACCATCTCTGAGATCTTTGCGTTCATACGGACAGACAGACAGACGGACAGACGGACGGACGGACAGACGGACATGGCTATATCGACTCGGCTGTTGATGCTGATCAAGAATATATATACTTTATGGGGTCGGAGATGCTTACTTCTGGATGTTACATACTTTTGCACAAACTTATAATACTCTATGTACCTTCGGTATAGAGTATAAAAAACTGTGCCAGGAATTTTTAGTTTGCTTTTTCGTTTGT
Organism: Lordiphosa fenestrarum; assembly: GCA_035044985.1. Taxonomy (NCBI): domain Eukaryota; kingdom Metazoa; phylum Arthropoda; class Insecta; order Diptera; family Drosophilidae; genus Lordiphosa; species Lordiphosa fenestrarum. Next base: position 60,227 of record JAWNNO010003409.1, read on the forward strand.
TGTGTATCCAGCAACACGAACGAAATCCACACTTGTATAGATAGCGGCGTATCAATAGCGGCGTTTCGGAAGCGTGTGTGGAACGAGAAACAGCTGATATTCAGGCCAGGAATATATTGCTGACAATTATTTGGGAAGTGATTTGACAAAAGATGGAGGCAATCAATGTGCGCAAAAAAAAGGACTAATAATTTTCAACGGGACGAGAAGATAGCTTTAATAAAAGCAGTGGAGGCACGACCATGTCTATGGCTTATTACAGAAAAAAAGCATTTTAACAAATTTTCTGTGAAAAGTGCTTGGGAAAGTGTTGCTGCACAAATAAATATAGAATATTGTGTTCAAAGTTATTAAATTCATTAATGTTATATATGCTTGCTAGCGAAAGACTGTAAGAACGCTTGGACAGAGAGAGAGACAGAGAAGGCTCTGCTTGACAGTTTGTTTCAGTTGGGTTCCACACACTCAAAATAAATAGCAAATTCCTGGCAGGAATTTTCCGCAGTGCTGGATACAGGCCTATAACAGGAAATCATTCTGGTAACTTTACACAATTCAAAGCCTTCGAGTCGAAAACGACATTCTGAACTATTCAAGACCAGGCTGCAAGTCTTTAAAATGGCTCTGGCTTAACAGAACCCATCGTTATGTACTTCCTTCTTCTTTTAATCCTGTCTTAACCATGGGACTTGGTTCGAATCTCTGTTTACAGCTTTTAAATTCTTTTTGAATCTGTTTCTTCGCATTCGCCCAATCAGGAATGAGAAACGGCACTGCACCCAGCCAAATTAAATCGAAGCTTTAAGCTTTCTCAATTAGCTGCGTCAGCCTAAAAGCTTTCATTATAAAGATTTTTTAATAACAGTTTGGAGGTCATAAATTCATCTATGAAATGTATGAATTTGAAACATTTTGACTTGATTCAGCTAAAAACAAAATCAGTGAATTCAAAAACATGTCCCCTTTTCAGCTTAGTGAATTCGAATTCGGTACATCCGGGCTTTTATGGTAATAAATCAGGATAATCCGTATCAATCATTCAAATTTGTAATTCCTTTAAGTACGAGGTACTCAATTTAAAAGGTTTTAAGCCGATTTACTTCATCAATTTTATACAACAACCACTGAAGCAAAGTCGAAATCGACCAATTTTGTCGAAAGATATATTGTAATAGATTTAAGAAACAGCTTAAGTACGAAAAGTTCTTGATTATAGTGCGTGTGTTCTCTCTTCAATAATATTATCGTATTGATATTATAATTTAAGCACTTATTTTCATTATTTACAAGAACAAGACATAGATGAAATGCTAGGTATAAAATGGTTTAAGTTCCATCTACAACAAGGTTTTATATCTGAGTCGACGTGAATGTCCACACATTTGAAATAGTTACAATTACGGCCAATTGAAATGTACTTGGCTGACATTAGTTTAACGCTAATGTGTTGACACAGAATAGCAAATTCGATTTGGCCAAGCCAACCGAAAAACTTGCGGACAGCGCAAAAGTTTTTACGAGCGCTCAAACCAAAGCAAAACTTGGATTTGCATAATACACCACACACGCACACACATATCCGCACCCACACAAACTCACACATGTGTGAATTTAATAGCAGCAACGACAAACGACCAAACTCAAACTGCGGTTATTTAGTAAGCAGAGCGAATGCAAAGCTTTTGATGTACTTTATGCGCAAGCAATGAACTTTTAATGCGCGCATGGCCCAAAAACAAGAACAACAAGTGATATTTCACTGCTAAGCACTCACAAAACGCCCACAACGAAGCTGGAGGGGGATAGAAAAGCGAGAGAGAGAGAGAGAGAGAGAGAGAGACAAGTAGGGCAAGTTCTTTTAGTTACATTTAGCGCATTGAATTTATAGCTAAAGCGATGGTAGATAAAGAGGACCACTTTGGGAACGTCTGTGTGGTACCATTGTACTCAACCTTCGAACTGAATGTTGTTGATTAACAAAATTAATTTAAAATCGTTTTTATTTTACTAGCAAGCTTTGACAATTCGAGTGCTTCTCGAGTAAAGCACAAGCGGCACAAAAAAAAAAGAAAGACTATGTGGCAGATTTGATGCTGAGAGCAGGAACATAGAGAGCTTATACTTCAGTTTAAGGACAGTTTATAGTGACAAATTCTTTGATTATACCCCAAAACAGATTTCCTATTGGAATTTTCAGCTTAGTCTGCTTTACCACTTTCAACCTTTTAATTCATTTGCAAAAATTTAAGCACAAAATTCCCCAGCTTAATCAAAGCTTATTTAAATGTAATTTTAATTTATATTTTTGCTTTTATTTCTGACATCAACACAAAAATCGCACTATTCCCTTCCCCCCGATACGATTCAATGTGCTGAGTTGATGCTGTCACAAATGGCGTGATTGATTGATTGATAATGTCACTCAAAGTGCGCCACACGAAATAATAATAACATTAAGCTCTCGCCTCAAACGTGCAAATGTGTAAATAAATAAATAAATCAAATAAAAAATTATTGAATCAACAACATAAAATAATTAAATCAACATGAATGATTTAACGCTCCAAATGCGTTGCACAAAACTGTTGTGACATCCAGAACCAAACTCACACTCGCACACACTCATCGCACCTTTCTGCGTTGACAAGTGCTGACAGGGCATACAAAAAAAATTGTAACAAGAATAAACTAGTCTAGCATAGATTTGAAATTCTATATAAAAATGTGACACACAAACCCAAAAACGGACAAATGAGAAAACTAAATGCCAGACAAAATAAAAAATCGAAGGCTAAATTCATCATGATGAAAGCGAGTGGATTGAGTGCAGAGATTTTTATGGAGGTGGACGTTTAATAACCAACAAAATTTTAAATGGATAATCCCAGAAACGGTAGCATGAACGCGTTGCAATTCACAACTGGTTTTGGCCACGAGTTGGAATTGTAGAAAATGAAGCGTAAGCTTTGGCAATTGTTTTAGATTAATTTTTTTTATATTTCAGGAATTAGACGAGACATGAGGATAAAACTAACAGAGGCAAGACAAAGCTCCAAAATTCTTTAGCATTGTGTTAGCATTGAGACTTCAAAATTTTGCATAACAAATCGGGAATCCTATACTGAACAAAAAATCAATCTAAAATCCAGATTGAATATCTTTTTTGATTTGTAACATCTTAAAATTTGGTACAGAAGATTTTTGAAAGATTTCAAATTGGATTTCAGCGTCGCATTACGCGGACTTTGTACATTTTGTAGTCGAGCTCTAAGTATTGACTACTGAATATCGAGTACGTAGTATCGAGTACGTGGTATTGAGCACTTAGTTCGAGTATCTAGCATCGAGTATTCTCTTCCAAAAACTTGGTATCGAGTACATAGTATTGAGTTCTGAGCTCTTATACTCAATTTTCGAGTACTAATACTCAGTACTATAAAGAGGTCTTGGTATCCAGAGCTGAGTACCTAGTAAAGAGTACTGAGTATTCCGTACTGTGTATCAAGTACTGGGATTAAAGAACTGATTATCGAGTATATAGTAACAAGTATCGAATGTAGAGTAGCTCTTGACTGTTACCCAAGCTCACACCATATATTTCAATAGGCTTGCAATCTGGACTAAAAAGAAGATTGAAACGCCTTGATATAAGATCAAGAAAATCTTAAAACAAGATATATAATATCTCACCTTATCAACCCTGCTGTAGTTCTCTGTATAACATCAGCAATCACATCAGCAGCGTCTCGCGTGTGGTCGACCTAGTTAAGATACCAAGCGGGAAGTGTAAAGTTAACAAATCAAGTTTATAAAACATTTTGAGAAGCTAAAATATTTAGTGAACACTCTTAAAGAACACTTACAGCTCCCACCCCAAAGGAAACCGGCTCGATTACTCTTTGATTCGGAACCTGAAACAATCCCAACCACTTCACTGGTATTTTTTTTGGGTTCCAAATTCAACGCTTTTGACACTAGTGAATAATGCATTGCCCAGCAATAGTTTTCCAATTGAAATACATGACTCTCGATCATGAAACCTGTCGATTGGCTTCAGTTGAGCGCGCCTTCATTACAATAGATTTCTATGTATATATGGTTTGGATATCTGAATTGCTTTGATGGCACAAAAACGATTCGCTGGTCAGCGGATTCAAATCAAACCCAATAAAAAAATCACACCCGCCCCATGCCCTGAACAATGCTAGGCAAATACAATTTTGAACGCATCACAACACGCAAACACAATCACCGCTTCAAGGGAGGCATGGAGGGCGGTAGGGCGGTGGCCAACTACAAATGGAGTGTCGGAGCAGCACTTGGCCGTCTGTCCGTGCATTGATATGCGTGTTTTTTTTGGGGGGGGAGGGGGTTTGTTTGTGCTTGTACTAGAGAGAGAGTGAGCGCAGTGTTCACAGCCACGCGAAGAGGTCACACTTAATTTCCGCTCGAAGTTCGCACAATGCAGAGGAACGTAGCATACTTTTTGGGGGACTGCCTCTGCTGCTGTCATTGTTGATGCAGCCTCTGTCAGTCTCGGTGAACTTTCAACTTCCGCTTTTCATTTACACACACACACACACACACACATACAATGAGTTGCAGGGGCTTTTGGCCTTTGGCTCGGCAACATCTGTTGATTATTTTGCTGCTGCTTGTTTTTTTGCACTTCACATTGCCTGCTCTGGGTGAGTGAGGGTGTGTGTGTGTGTGGTTTGTTTATTGCACTCACACTGGCGCAAGGTGGCAAAAAAAAAAGTTTTTGTGTTTGTCCATGTGCTGCCCGCTTTTCGGTTTTTTTCGCTGCATCATGTCAGCGGCGAAATTGATTATGAAATGATTTATTGGCCTCAAAAACAGCTTCAATATTGATTAAAGTTACGGCCGCTTTTCTTTCCTCTTGTTTTCTTTCATTGTGTGTGTGTGTGTGTGTGTGCCCATTTCCGTTTTGTGATTTTTTTATAGCTACCTCTGGCCATTTCATAGCACTTCTATTTTTTGTTTGTTTGTTTGTTGGATACCAAAAATATCCATTGCGTTATTTCTGACAATTTTCTTATTTCATTTTTTCAGTAACAAAAATTTCGTTCGTTTTTATTTGCCGCCTGAATTGTGGGTTAGAGTAACATGCAAATTTTTCAAAATATATTTTCACTGGCGCAATTTATATTTGAACAATGTCAGTAGATACATATTTCGCATATAACCAGCTAAACTTATGCAAATACCAAAGCGTTTGAGCTTGTGGCAAAGCTATGAGTAAGGAATTTTAGTGATTTGGATTTCGTATAGAGTTTTTTTGTCGTTATCAAAATATTTGTATGTACAATTCTGATGTGATCCTAATAGCACGGCGAAATATGTAGAAACACTGATAAATTGGAAAGTCCTATAACCCATTTGACACTTTCAGTAAGCTGAAGTATACTAAATAAGTATTTATTTTGATTCAAACACGATGATTTGTGAGTGAACAGCTCTATGCTCCGAGTTGAATAATTCTTTATTTCGAACCTTGTTTCTTTTTTCCAACATTTTATACCCTGTACCAAAAGTACAAAGACAACAACAAAGTTTTATCAATTATCTTTAAAAAAAAATACCTAAAACCACTCATTTTCATCGTTCTACCACCACTCTCTCATTTTTCTATAGAGATTATAGTCTTTTTGTATTTAATCAACATAAAAAAGGCGTAGCGCCATCTGTCGTCACGTTTTTTCAGCCACGAATTTCAAAATTCTATTAGATTGGTATTCGCCATGACAATCAATAGGTCACAGACGCCGTTTGCGGCTTAAATGCTACACAAATTTCTGTTTTAAATGATTAACTATTAAATTTAAACTTAAGATTGAACTAGTTTTGGCCTCAAAGTATGTCTTCAAAGTGTTTTTATTTTGTAAAAACTTATTAACACTTCACTCATTAAATCAGCTAAGAAATTTCGCTGTAAATTCTAACACTTCTCCATAACATACAAAATTATGTAACAGTTGTGATACAAAACGACCAATAGTCACGCATACACTGCACCGGCAGGCAGCAGCAGGTCAACGTTGCTCCTTAAGCACTTGTGTGCGAATAAAATACAGCTAAGGCTATTACTGTAGGAACAAAGTGCAATGATTAATCAGATTTATTTGTCAGTTTTATTTCGTGCTAAAAGTGTCAAAGAGAATATTTATAAAAGTTTATTAACGCTAAGTACTTGGCCGCACACACAAACACACACATTAGAACTGACCATAAAACACAAACAAAACAGTTGCCAAGAACAACTACAACAACAACAACAACAACAGCAGCGGAGGGCAAGTTGAACGTCCTGTAGTCCAGAAAAAAGTGCAGAAAATGTACTTAGAAGGTCTTTAAGTTCCCCCACATAAAAAACATTGGCGCTTACAACTTGGCCAAACATAAATCCCACAAATACTAACCCACGCTCAAACACACACACACACACACAAACGGAAGGACACAGCAACAGCCACCATATTAAGACAGATTTTGGCCTAAGGCAGCCTCTTCAGCTGGCCAGCATATTTAGGCGAATATTTATTGCCTTTGGCGACAACGAAGCCAACATTTTGGCACACACTGGCAAACAAACCACCAGGCCCAAACATGGGCAGCTTGAAAACTTCCAATTGCCAAATGTCTGTTCTGCTGTTTATTGACGGTCGAGAGCAGCGCTTAACAACCGGCAACCATGTCTCTCATACAGCGAACGCCAAAGCGACAGCCCAACTTGTGACGGGAAATGAGATCTACTTATTCGAAGAGATAGAGGGGCGGGGCGGGTCCGCCGGTTTGGGTCGGCCTGGGTCGTGTGATGCCTCATTCCAGATTTCCTGCTTGGCCATGCTAGCCTCTTGCCAGCCGGAGGACGACAAGTGGCAAATGCTTGCATAAGCGAGTAGGTTATGCAAGAGCACAGTGCACAGTGGCAACAAATTGAGAAGGAAATAAACAAAATTAAATTGATTTTGGGTTAAATTATTGAACTGTAGGGAAATTGGCAAAATGTCCAAATTCCGAAAATACTTAAATAACCAAGTCGCTCACCACTATTTGCTTTTAGGCAGCCTTCATCAGCTTTTCGACAAAACTTCTTAACTAATGTTGTTAAATATTTGCAAACATACCAAAATCAAAAAGAAACAAGAATCTTCGCTAGTCTTGTCCCCATCGTCCAGCTCCTAACAGATAAGAGTGCAATAGGCAGGCAGTCTCACTCCTATGAACTTATACAGGACACAGTCTTGAGGGCACAGTGGCAAGCGAAGTGGACGGCTGTAACCAAATTTTCACCACCCGGGTGTCTATATTATATTCTGAACTTTGCGAATTTATTGAAACATTCAATCAACCCCACCTATTTACTCGTATACAGTTGTCATCTACTAAATCTTCTTTCCAATCAAAGCTTATTTGAGAATATTGCAAATTCCACGATATTTCAAACTCTTCGATTACAAAGTTCAACATTCTTAGCAGCTCTCTGAAATGCGATGTGTATGGGAAATTGCTAGCGTCGATTGCTCGCCTGCTCTTAGCCTGCCGCTTATCTTGTTAAAAGCTTAGCGCTTGCGATTGTTCCAGAGTCTCGGAAACACGCTGGAATGCAATGTGATCAGCACATTGCTGCCGTCGATAGCTCGCCTGCCCAGATTATGATAAGGAATGATTATATATTCAGAATTCAAATCTTGTTTTTGGGATTTTTGTATCACATTTTAAGAAAGTTCATGAATATTTTTACCAGATTGCAAGCTTCTTAAGAAAAATATTTTTGATCTGGATTTTAGATTGGCTTTTTTTCTTAGATTTAAATTCCTTACCTCCTTAATGGAAATCTCCTGGAGGCCTGTATGCGATTTCCCTCTTAAGTTAGCTCGAACATGTAAAGGCACAAAGAACATACCGAAATGCAAAGAAACTGATTCAAAAGAAGAGCTTTGAAAGAAGTAACTTGACTCAAAAGAGCGGCTGAGTTGAAGGAACAATCGATTAAACAGTCTTTGCCAAAAGAATTGCCTATTAAACAGTCTGTTCCAAGAAAGATATACTGAAAAAAAAACAAGTTCACTTGTTCAGTCAAGAAAGCTGACAATTGGCTACCCATACTCAAACTAATTTGGAGTAAGTAGATAACTCTGAACCAATGTGGCCCAAGTTTGCACATGTTTTGTCAGCCAAATATTTATAAATTTTTCTGTTTGCCTTTCCATTGTCATTTTGACACACCGAAAACAGCATTGATATGCCAAACATGTTGTGGGGGGGGGGGGGGGGGGGTTTAACAAACCGCTTGGAACTGAGCCGTGTCCCCCGTGCAGCGCCTCAGTTGTCACTTGATTGCGGTTTGCAGGGCGTATGAGTAACTTAATAAATTTGACAACAATGCGGCACAAACGCAAACAAATGCAGCATCGCCCACCAGAGTTGTCACCGTTTATCGTTTTTGCTGGTGCTATTGTTGTTGTTGTTGACGACGGTTGTGCATTTTCAATTTGTTTTCGTGCTCTGCGGCGCAGCCTGTAAACAAAATCCGGCAACAAATGCGAACAAGCGACGCGACGCGACGCTCACGACAACGAGTCAAAAGGAAATACCATTTTGTCGCACCCCGGCATGCTTCCCTCGACGGGGTCGTTTGACCAACGTTGACAAGCGTGTTATAGACCACCAGCACCGCCAACCCCCTCCCCGCTTCACTCCACACCTTGTGCCCCTTATCAATGTGTACAAATTGCCCCATGTATGTTTCGGGGGTTCATTTTTTTCGGCCAGGCCCTGCTGCCCTGCTGTTAGTTTTGGTCAATTTTTAATAAATATTCGGACTGCAGAGAAACCACAAAACGCACTTTGGCTTATTGAAATTTGAAATTGCTGCCAGGCATTGCACAAATACAAACAATTCCCGTAAATGTAATGAAAATTGTGCTCTTGCGAGTGCAAATTGATATGGTCCAGAGTTGTGCGAGTGTGTAACTTAAAGCGCAATTAGACGGACCAATTAACAGGCGCCATTTGGCGTCCGACTCATTAAGGTCTGTTTTGTGGTGCTGCGAAACATGTTTGCCGGGAATAGGGTTTCCACTGCACCATCAAATGTGGATCAATTAGCGATCTTTGAGGCGAAACAATGCTGAAACTACTACTTGTTCTGCAAAATAGTGGAACCTCCTTTGAGCGCTCTCTTTTTCAGCCTAATTCAGCACATTTTCCGCCAATCAAAGGCCAGGCCATTGCCAAGAAAGTGGCGATAAATTAGCTGCCAAATACTTTGATTACTTAATCAGCGCACACAGAACGGGCAAACGGGGCTGGCGTTTACCATCAGATGAAACGAAACGAGCGCTTAAACGAGCTTTAAATGTGCTCCTGAGTCAGCACGCACACATCCACAAAGCAGACGCGCAAATTTAATTGAAATTGAAAGCACTTTAGTGTCCTTTTCGCCTTTGCTGCCTTCCTTCGTCGTTGTCCTGACCCGGCGGCCCTAGCCTGATCTCGGCTGCCGCCGCCGCTGCTGCTGCTGCTGCTGCTGCTACTCCAGCTGCAGTTGCATGCAACTAATTTGTGCCACTAATGAATTTATTTGCCACTTGTATGCTGGCAACGTGGGCGTGTGAGAAAAATGTACGTACAAATGCAGTGCACAGTGCGCTTATAAAGCAAAATAAATGAAAGTTAAATAAAAATGGCGACACTTTGCAGGCATCGCCCAGAAATACTTGTGAAAGGCTTCAAGACGACGACGACAAGTCGCAGCAGCAGCGGCAGAAAACGGAATCGTTTGAAAATTAATTTTCCATTTCACAAGAAAAAGGCGCAAGTGTGTGTGATTGAGTGTGTGTGTGCGGCTAGGAGAGCTCGTGTCGAATTACAATTTATTGGCTGCTAAGTGGCTAACAGCGAGCACTTTGACACTTTCTATTATACGCTTACCTTTGGGCCAGGTCATTGGAAGTTTCCATTAACGTTGAAGCTGCCTTAATCTGTGTTTACGCGGTGAAGTTTGCTCATGAAGTTCTCTTCGATTTGCTTTTGAAGCAAAACTCAAAACTCCGCTCGCACTTACACTATGTATATTATAAAATTCTCGTTTTGATTTCACTTCCACGTAAGAAGAAAGCATCTCCGACCACATAAAGTATATTTATTCTTGATCAGCACGACGAGCTGAGTCTATTTAGCCATGTCTATCTGTCCATCTGTCTGTCCGCCCGTAGGTTTGAAAGCTATCTTCACCAAACTTTGCACGAAGTCTTTTAGTACAAAAAGCCTGCACATTTGTCTGAACTGTCCGGATCGGATGACAATACCATACAGCTGTCATAGGAACTATCTGTCGTAAAACTAGTTTTAGTAGGAAAAACATTTTTGTTTTCAATGGAAACGCCTTTAAGATTTGTATTTCTTAGTTTGCTATGCTGTCCCATGATTCCACTTAGTTTGGTCGTAATCAGACATCTATATAGTGTGGCTGTCATAGAAAAGTAGAGTCTGATAAGTAGTCTTGGTGAGAACTCCATTATTGTTTTCAACGGAAATGTCCTTAAAATTAGCATTTATTTATTTGATATGCTATCACACAATTCTACAAAGTCTTGTCCTATTCGGAAGACTATTGCACGAATGATATGTCGAAAAAGAAGTTCTATTGAGAAAAACTTTTTTTTTCAATGGAATCGACTCCAACACTAAGTTTTGTCGAAATCGAACATCTACATAGTATGGCTCCCTTGGAAAAGTAAGGTCCGAAAAGTAGTTATAGTTAGAAAAACGTGAAAAAAACTTTAAGTTATAATTTCTCTTTTTATTTCCTTCCTTTCTTCCTCCTTCCTCCCTCCTTCCTTCCTTCCTTCCTTCCTCCTTCCTCCTTCCTCCTTCCTCCTTCCTCCTTCCTCTTTCCTCCTTCCTCCTTTCTCCTTTCTCCATTCTCCTTTCTCCTTTCTCCTTTCTCCTTCCTCCTTCCTTCCTCCTTCCTTCCTCCTCCTTCCTTCCTCACTTCTTCCTCCTCCTTCTTTCCTTCCTTCTTCTTTCCTTCCTCCTTCCTTCTCCTTCCTTCCCCCTTCCTTCTCCTTCCTTCCCCCTTCCTTCCCCCTTCCTTCCTCCTTCCTTTCTCCTTCCTTCCTCCTCCTTCCTCCTTCCTTCCTCCTTCCTTCCACCTTCCTTCCTCCTTTCTTCCTCCTTCTTTCCTCCTTCCTTCCTCCTCCTTCCTTCCTCATTTCTTCCTCCTCCTTCTTTCCATCCTCCTTCTTTCCTTCCTCCTTCCTTCTCTTTCCTTCCCCCTTCCTTCCCCCTTCCTTCCTCCTTCCTTTCTCCTTCCTTCCTCCTCCTTCCTTCCCTCCTTCCCTCCTTTCCTCCTTCCTTCCGCCTATCTTTCTTCCATCTTCCTTGCATCCTCCTCCCTTCCTCATGCCACCCTTCCTCTTTTCTTCCTCTCCCCTTCCGTCCACCTTTTTCAGAAAGAGCATTCAAATTGTCAACCCGTTTCCTTCCAAAATGCTGCTGACATTTACGAAAAATGAAAAAAAAACGTGCCTTACTTCTCTGCATTACGAGAAAAGCTGGAAAGAAACTGAGAACTGCAAACTCAAACAGCAGCTGCTTTAATTTTTAATTAAACATTTGCCCAAGTAGCAGCAAAATTTTGTACCTCTCCTTGCACACACACACACACACACACATCTCGTGGCAATTTATGAAATGTTGCATGGGGCTTCCATTTTGTTGTACGTATGTATGATTATTGCATTTTTAGTTAGGGGTCGGCAGGTGCATTCCATTTAATTGAATGGAGCAGCCACTAAACATAAGCCGTAATTAGGCTGCATTTCTTTTCTCCTGAAATTGTTGCAGCAACGCGGAAACAAAGGCCCAGCCCTTGCATCGGACGTTGGTTGCATTGTGTGGACATGGCACAATAACTTCTTGTTATTATGCTGTAAGGGCAGCGGCAACGTCCAATTCATATTTGACTGGCACTCGGCATAGGCACAAGACCGGGGTCTGGGCGCCACATAGGACTCGACCTGGGCTCGTTGTTTTTTGCAATTTTCATGAGTGGCACTCGGGCAAAATATACTATTTATTTCGCTACTCAGTGGATGTGGAAGTGGATGGGATGTGCATGGGTGGCCCAAATGAACCACACATTCCCCAACCTGGGCCAACTTTTGCGTATGAAAATAAAACACAGACGAGGCCATTGTTGTTGGTGTTGCACTTCTACACTTTGTTTCTGTTATGTAAAAAGCTCGTTGAGTGAAAAACGTCGAGTTTAAGTGTGTGTGTGTGTGTGTGTGTTTTTTAAAAAGCGATATGTTGCACAGACACACAGGGCTCTGCTGGGCTCAGAGTCGACGCGCACAGCTCCTCGAGTGGCACTCATCTTGCCCAGGACGAGACCAGGACAGGTGAAAGCAACTTGTGTTAGTTGGTGCCCAAAAGTATGCTGCTAACATGTGCATTTGTATACTGGTAGAACGAGTATTTGGTTAGTTTTTCGCATTCGTTTTGCTGTCGTGCTCATTGCTTTTGTGTGTTGTTTTTAGTTTTAATGAAATGTAAATGTTTAGTAGTTGTACACACACACACACAGAGCGAGTGGGGGCAAACTATAACTAATGAAAGCTTTAATAAATCAAGTGGCAATATTTCCAGTTTAACATTTTTGATTACCTTTCTAGGAAGTCAATTGATCTGGTGAGAACTTGTAAGATATCTTCTCCCATTGTCCAAGTAAATTGTTTTCACTTTGGCTCCCTTTTTCCAGGCCGAACTTTGTTTTATAATTTATGCAGAGGTTTTATTTTCAAGTTGGCGACCGTGACTTCCAATTGTTTGCCAAACAATCTGTAAATGAAGTCTAAAGCAAATGTCACAAAATGTCACCTGTTGAGATGGCCAAATGTTAAGCTGCTACGGTGGCTTTTGGACCTTTTTAATTGAGTTTTGAAAGCAAATAAAAGACGCGTGTGAAAGGCGAAAAAGTGGAATAAAAAGTGAAAATTAATGCGCTTGGCTGACTTTGTCGACACCGGGCATCCATTTGCACAGTTTTCTCTCGGGGCGGTGCGGGGCGGGGGGCGGCTTGGTGAAATTATTTAAAATTCATTGGTTTTACTTGGCTCCTCTTGCTCCCAGTTAGATCTTTATGCAAATCGCTTTTTAATAAACTTGCGTTGCGTCAGTTTTCATTTACAATTGGTCCACCGAGCCAACGCAGTCCCAAAACAAAGCCCGAAAAAATCCTAATTAAATTTAAATGAACTTTAAGCATTTGGGCTTTGTTTGCTTACATTAATGTTTATTATTTTTCCGGTTTTTTTGATAGCTCATTAAAATGTGAAATAAAAAATGTGACAAATGCTAACCCACCCACCCTATGATGCCCTAATCCCCACAAAATATGCAAAACAAATATGGCGTAAGCAGATAAAACGGTGCGAGTCTACGAAATCAACGCAAAATGCGTTAAGTGATTTTTAAAGTACATTTAACAGCAGCCCGCCGCCGCCGCCCTCTCGCCCGTATACACCCAGCATATTTTCGTTTTGGCAAAATGTTAAACATTTACGGGCTTCTACTTGGGGATCACAGAGAAATGTTTAGCGCAAGGACATGCGGAAAAGGAAGCAAGCAAAACGTGTGTATTGACAAATGAGCGGGAAGACGCAGAAGACGTGGAATGAGGTGGGTGCCGGACCCATATGTGCGTGCCTGTGTGTGTGTGTGTGTGTGCGTGTACACATGTTTGTAATTTCCTTGCGGATTTGTTAGCTGTTTTTGGGTTGTCGTTTGTCTCCTAGCTGAAGCATGTGCTCCTGGTTTATGATTGCGGTAAAACTACTATAAATGTGCTGCAATTTGCCAAGTTATTGTGCTTACTACTCAAGCCTTCTTATCATGCCGTGTGGGATCACACAAATTTGACAATCTGCTTCAATTTCGGTTGTCAATTTATCACAAATGAGATTGGAAATGGAATTTCTTATTTTGAATTTGCTTTGGCATAAAGAGGGAAATTCCTTATGCTTAAGTTGACGTTTGTTGTTTAAGAAGCTAGACCTTTAAGCTCTAATCTCAAGTTTCATACTTGACCTAGGCGAGGCAGCAGCAGTTCAGCAGCGGTCAACTGACCAATCAAAGAGAAACCACTGAACGTAAGTGCGATTCGAGGAATGAATATAGAATCGTAAAACTATCTCAGTAGGGCACATGCCGCACATCGAAAGCTGTCATCACAACCTAGCTGTTCAGGTAAATCCCTTCTTGCCCTTCTGGTCAGAGCTATATAGCTCGCCAAAATGAAATTCCAAACCCTGGATGAATAGGAAAAACGACTTTCACAATGAAACCGAATTGTAAAAACGTTGGGCAGATGGTAGAATACTAATATTATTACTGCTTTCAGAGCAAATCATACAAGGATCAATAATATTTTAGGTAAGAAGTTCGAAAACAGTTAGGACAGCAAACCCAATTACATTTTTCGTAGCTCCAGCTCGCAGTTTTTCCAATTTTCCAAAGGTTAAGGTTGGGAAATTTAAGGTTTAAGGTTTTTGGGCAAGGAATTTAGTTTTAGAATTGGTTCAGTCAATGCTTAATTCAAGTTTATATAATAATCGAGCTAAGTATGACACTAATTTTACGGATCTTGTGTCGAAAGTGATTTGCAGAACAAATCACATATGAAAATTTCTAACAGTGTTGTGTAAATTTTGGAGTCAAGAATTCTAAAAACGCTCATATGGGTGGGGATTTTGTAGGAAGTCCTGAACATTATAAAGATTTTTTCATTAAACTATCTTGCCGATTGTAAGACTTAGTCGCCCAAAACTATAAGAGAAAATTATTTTTCTTGAACCGAACCGAAATTTTAGGTTCGGAATAGGTTAAAGTTCAGCTTTTATATCTGAAGGGGTTCGGTTCAAGGTTTAGATTGCAATAAATTGAAGTCGGGATTCCGGGCCAGAACTGGTTTGGTTTAAAACCAGTTTCAAGCCTAGAAAATAATTTAATTTCTTAATGCCAAAATACATTTTAAATGCCATATTTCTTGATCAAAAAGTTTCACAACCCTGTACGAAATCTCAACAGACTCACAACTATTCTGGAATGAAGACCTAAGCATGATTTCATTCCTGAAGCAATAGAATAGAATCGATAGAACAATATATATCTTTCGCACCGCTTTTTGTAACATTTTGTCTGCCCTTAGATCTATATTTATTTACCCAAGGCCCTTTTGCGCATTGCATCTACAAATATTTGACATGCCAGCCATTTGGCTGCTGCACAAAATTCCAGTTTATTGGCAAAATTCATTTCAATTCTTGTCTAATTAAAGCTCTGAACTAATTGTTAATTAGTAGTGACAGGCAAATAACAAAGCATTTAGGTCATATGCTGAATGCCATTTGAATTATTAATGCAAATGATTAGTAAGTTTATGCATGAGGCGGCAGGCAGTCGTGTCCTGTTGGTAAGAGTATGTAAAGTAAATCAATTTTCCAGCCACATCTTATCAGTGTGAAATTGTGGAGAAATTGTAATTAAAATTTGATTTTGAAGACCACACAGATCGAATAACAAAATGATTCGATTTAATTGTGACCTTTCGCTGTGTGAATATTGTTGGAGGGTGTGATGAGTGTGTGTGTGTGTCAAATAACCAAAATCGAATTGATTTATAAATATATTTACTTACATGGGAAAATATTTATATTTATCTAAGCAAAAATTGTAATAAATACTACTGAAAAGGGTAAACATCATTTCTAATAACAAATATTAATTTAAAATGTTTATAAATATTTTGACATTTGGAGTAGGTAATTAATATGTGGAAAATTTTGTAGAGCACTAACCGTGGTTCAAATACCCTTGCAGGGGAGCTTCGTAATCTACAGAAGGGATGCAGTTACTCACAAAAACTCTAAGAAAAAGCAATTTTTCTCCTATTGATCGTTTAACACTCTAGTATACATCCGGCTCGAAGGACCAGTGGTAAAGTTTATCATCCAAATCATTCAAATTTTGAGGAAATTCCCTTTAAATATGACAAATTAAAATGAAAAACTTGCTTGGAAATTCCAATTGCACACAAATAATGGAATTTCGCTTCCGGCTAACGAGCTTTAACCTGTATTTTTAATGCACACTAACATTTCACATTAATAATTGCAGTGGGTTTTTACATTTAAAAAAGTCCGACACTTTGTGACATTAACTTATTTTGATATATTCATCCGATCTACAAACTTTTTTTGTTACAAACATCTGCATTTACTTATAATACCCCTTCGGCAGCTGATTAACCATGGAAAATCAAACAAAAGTTTCATTTGGCGCTTACATTTCCATATGAGGGAAATCCGATTAAGTAAATATGTCAAATGCAATTTGCTTTTCAGCTATTTTCCTGCACACACAATAATATTTAAGTTAATTTTAATGTTGTTTGGCTTAATGCGTTTTTTATGTGCACTGGCGAATGCAACGTATGCGTGATATGACCAAACCGTTGCACGGGCATTTCACATGCAATTTGCGACAGCAACAAACAACATGCTGCATACAATTAAAAATAATTATTATCAATTTACGACAACAACAAATTTCAATTTAAGTTTTATTTGATTTATTAAAAGTGCTCGACGGGCAGGAAGGAATCAGGCATACCCATACACATATATGGTCCTAATGTCAGGCGAGTCAACTTTAATTTAACCTGTCTACGAGTTGACTCGCTGCTGGATTTCTTCTTTTTTCTTTTTTTTTCTTTTTTTTTTATTCATGTGGGGCAAGCAGCTTCCGCTGCGCCATTGAAATGCTCGACGTGGACAGCTGCGCTATCAGAAGCTGCATTGTTGTGTCGAAAAGTGGCAGGAAACTGGCGACCAACGAGGTTGCCCCGTGCTATAATGCCAAAGCACACAAAAACCCCGCAACAAATCTATGCAAAGCAATTAAAACTGCCACAGCGCTGCATTGATTGCTGCACTCGACGTTTCCACATGTGCGGTGGCAGTAAAGCGCTATTTTCGCTTTTCCATCTTTTATATTTCAGCTGCATTTCATTTTTGCCAACTATTTTTACCTTGCCTTTGTATACGACCCACACACCCCCCGTCAGTATAATAACTTGATCAACGCGCAGGCACCGATTGATGTGATTATGTGGAACATTTCTATAGAAATTGCTTGGCAATGAGTCCCGGTTTTGGGTCGATGAGATTATTAAACGGAGCGACTACGTTGGTAAATGTGAGAGCTGATTAACTAGGAAGGGTCTGAATTTAAATATTCTCTTTGTCTCTCTTTCTCTTTTCTATGTTTTAATGTAGCAGCTACGAATGGCTATATTATCACAGCTCGTAATGCTGATTAAGAATGAATATGTATACTTTTTGTGGTCTGAAATGCATCCTTCTTAACATTACAAGGCAATAATAATCGCCGAATCTCGTAGAACAAGTCGCGCCGGCTCTCCGAACCAGACCGTATCATATTTGTAACTTCTTAAACCTAAGCCCGATCGGATTTCCCCCTAGGGGTGTGGCGAAATTGAAAATAAACTGAATCTGCTTGCAATTTTAAGTAATTTTTCACCCCACATATCGGTCTTAATGGCCTACCATATCCAGGGCTCAAACCAAGGAACAAGGTTTGGTAAGTGCAGAAACCTTTCCACGCCCCGTACCCTGGACTTTTCAGGAAATTTGAAAAAATTGGTACTTTTTAAACATTTTGAAAGTATTATTTGTCTAGTTCCCAGATTTTTCAGCTATAAAAAAAACTTTACTACAGAACTCCACATAGACAAACCATATTTTAAAAATGTGTTTGAATACAGAAAATTTTCAATACAGTTCACGTTTAAACGGGGTGTCTCGAGAAAGTTTTCGTGTACAGTAGGCATATCAGTTGCTGTATTGATAAATCACCAAACATTGCATACTTTTGGGCACTCATTAAACATTTTTTTTTAAGAATATTGCAAAAGTTTCCGACTTTTAGGTCAAATGTACGTATTTTGGAAAGACATCACCACTCAAGATCGAAAACATTTTGTTGAAAAAATCCGAACTTCTATTTTATTCTCTTTTCTAAATATCATCTTATATCCTTGATTTCGTGCATTTTCGTTTCAGCATACATAAACCAATCTTGATCAGGGTATGATATAAGGCTTATACATTCAGGCAACAAATTGTGGCTCTATCTCATATTCAAGAAAACGAACGGAGAGACGGCCATGACTATATTGACTTAGCTGATGCTGATCCAGAATATTTATATACTTAATTGGTTCGGAACTGTTTCCTTCTTTTTGGCACAAACAATATTTTAATCCTTACACAAAATGTTCAGCAATTACTTCAAGGAAACCTATTCAACCTACTCAAAGCTGACATTAGCTTAAGTCTTAAATTGTTGAAGCACTTACCAAAACAGATTCATGCTTAGCACACGAAATCATTTAGACCCTTCTTTATATTAACTTAACCAGGTCTAATTCATTTAAATCTTCAAATATTTCTAATATTCAACTTGGTAAATTTTCCAAAAAATGTTAAATGCATTCTACTTCATTCTTGTTACATAAGAAACCAGTTTATATGTGAAGTGAACCTAAGTTTAAGTTTTAAGTATATTATTTAATTTAAATAATAAAGATTGCATACTTTTAAGTGCACTTATACTCATTTTTTATTGCTTTTCTATAAAAGAAGTCAGCCATAACATTATGGAGTCTGTCAAAATCTTTAGTTTATGGTAATAATCACACATTTATGAGCTATTAAATTTTTGGTATGAACTTTCGTTTACA
Organism: Lordiphosa fenestrarum; assembly: GCA_035044985.1. NCBI lineage: Eukaryota > Metazoa > Arthropoda > Insecta > Diptera > Drosophilidae > Lordiphosa > Lordiphosa fenestrarum. The sequence goes on from JAWNNO010003409.1 coordinate 79,080, forward strand.
ATCCATACCCAGTTCAGCAAATAAACCAAAACCCAAAAATTAAACTTACTTTAACGTTTTCCTTTCAATCTGTGTTCCCATCAATTAGTTGATCAATTCATTTTGGTTTTCGATGTCTGCATTCATTTATCCAACCATTCATCTACCTGCAATCTTAGTTTCTAATACAATTCAACTTTAATCGGTCACTTACCCAAGAAACTTTTCCGCTTCACACTTTCAGTTCACTTCAGAGTGCAAATTAGTTTTTTTCGGTTGGTTTGTGGCCACGTACCGAACTCTTTTTGCCAGCTCAATAAATTAGCAGAAGCGTCAAGCCCAAATCCTGTGGCAATAGCTTTTTTTTTCTCTACTATCGCACACACGCATACACACACTGATACACAGGAGGAAACGCGCGGAGCGTATTAAAAACTCATTAAGCGACCGTCGACGACTCTGGTGGTCTTGTGAGTGTGTGTTCTATGTTTTTTTTATGCTCTTTTTTTTAATTTATGCAAATATCGACCGAGTCACACAGCAGCCCGGAAGAAGAGGTTGAGCTGCCAAAAAGTATGCTACGTTTTTTGTGTGCTGAGTAAATCGAATGTCAACCGCACACACACATGCAGGGCGAACACTTAATCAAAATCACACACACTCACACACACACACATAGAGAGAGCGAGACTCGTGAGGGGCGTGATTCCGTGTCTGTCACAAAAACGTGCAATACGTGACCTAGGCCAAGCGTTAAATTCACGCGCAAAAGTTTCCAAAGATTCTCAACCCACACACACATACACGTGTCAACCAAATCCGCTTAGGACAAACTGACGACTGATTCTGTGCTGCAAGTTGGCCAACTTGGCGGCCAAGTTAGCATCGTTGTTATTCTTCGGCCGCAGCCAAAACGCTCGGCTTTACCACGCTTTTACCAACTCACGACCTGCGACACTGCGAAAGAGAGTGGCGTAAGAGAGTGTCTCCCACGCGCGTTCCATTGCCATACGTTCCGCCTGCTAGGCGCAACTAGTTTTGCCTGGAAGCCAGAAATGTGTGACATTGGAAATGTGGTTCGCTCTCGCGCTCTCTACTAAGTAAATACCGGCAGGGGCGCCCGTTTTGTTTGCCCAATTAAATGCCACATATGTCATAAGCATAAGCCCCTTCTTTCTTCTTCCTTTCCCTTTTCCCATCCTACCCAGTGCAGTGCCACACAGCATGCAGTTTTTTAATTAATCATTAATAAGAGCCACGCTTGGCCGGCAACTAAAGCAGATAAAGGCAGCCCCAGATCGCGCTATTACTGCTCCTCTTCCTCCCCATCCTCAGCGGCACTGACAGAATCCAGAATTGCAGTGGCACTCAGTTGGCGAGGCCTTTGATATCTCCGCGTTGGCTCCGAACGCAATTAGCGAAAGTCCCAAAGAATTTTTAAACTGTTGCGCCCTGCGTCCAGGGCAGAAGCATCAAGAGAGTACTAGATAGGGGGAAGAGTGGGCGACTCATGGCAGCAATACCACAACTATAGGAACACTCTACCCATATACAAGTTGACTTATTCAAAACCGGTCACCTTCACCAGCTAAGGACAGCCTGAAGTTCTTTCGATTTTAAATTTACTTTTCACTAGAAAGAGATGTGTTTTCGGCCCAGGGCAAAGTCTGTGGGCCACACAGCAGCATCCCATTTTTTCTCCTCATGGCAATAAAATTGCATTTCGGTCTCCAGGGTGATGACTTGTAGGCGCCTGGCAGCATTGAGTCAGCAATTGACCCTCGGGTCATGTTTCTGTCTGCCTTGCTAGGTATGTGTGTACACTACCATACTCTGCCTTACTTCGCTCTCTGTTTTGTAAACACAATTTACTCCACCCGGTTGCACACATTCCGATTCCGCATAATTTTATTGCAAACGCGTTGACTTCGACGACGACGACGACAGCAGCAAAACGGAATCAACAGTCCCAGGTCGCAGTTGCAGTTGCAGTCAGAGCCACAGCCACACAGTTTCTATTCTAATGAACTATGGTCCTCCCTGGAGTTCAACCTTCAACCAGCTGCATTTTCTCTAGGCAACAGGCGGCCGTCGACCGACCGACCATATGCCATAGGCTGCACTTATGTTTTTGCATATGAAATCGCGCACATAATCAGCTGGGAGACCCCCATTGCGACAGCGACTCGAACTCCAGGGCCCCCAAAAGCCGTTGCAAAAATGCTAATTAGGCGTAATACGCATAAAATTCGCAAACATTTGCTGTTTTGCGGCTACATGGTTCCAACTGCGAATTCGCCCATGCAATTGAGGATTGTCGCCTCTTTTGATTTACGAGGCAGCATTGCGTTTGCACATTCCTGTGCCTATCAGTGGCCCTTCAACAGCCACCAATCGTCAGCTCATCCGTCATCGAAAGGCAAGGCATCAGGGGTAAGGGGATCTGATATAGGGATGGGCTTTCGTGTAGGTGGAATTATGCTTAATTATTAAGCGTATGTGTGGGCTGACTTGATTTGAGATGAGTGAACATCGGCTGCCAACACATTTTTAATACTCTAAGCAACGTCAGCAGTAGTTGATATAACTTACAACTTGAAAAGGTTGCCTTAGAATTAGTTGGCCTTTTAAGGGGAGTCGGTGAAGCCCGAAGTAGCAGCTGAGAGTAGCGCTGCTGCAGTGAACTTTCTTTTGCTTATAACTTCACCATCGCTAGTACGATATTTGCTAATTCTTTGACGGATCGATACACAATTCTGATAGCCAAATAAGACTAAAAAGTATGAACCTTCCAGCTATACATCTACGACGATTTATCCACAGAGATATGACTTTTTCTACTTTTTGATCAAGACTCTAATTTCAACGATATACCATAGCATCTACAACTTGTTTGTAAAAAAGTAGTCGAGACTTTAAGAGGAGCTCGAACGGGTTCTGCAGAGCTTTAGAGGTTTGTTGTCTTGAACGTAAAACCAAATATGAGGCAATATGTTAAGTTAATCAAAAGGCCAGCAAATTTATAATACACTTGAAACAGCTCATTCCCATGGCAATTCCAAAAAATAGTCATCCAAACCGCGCGATTACGACATACCAGCAGTTAAAAGAAGACTCCGTGCTAAGCTTCTTCTGTTGGACAAGAATCTATATTATAGGTATATACCTTAAGTGGTCAGAAATGATTCCTTCTAAGCATTACAAACTTCTTGTGAAAAGTTATAATACAGTTTACAAATGTATATATAGATATACATAGAAATATAGAAGCAGGGTAGGTTAAGATGCAAAATAGATAGAATGATTGCCCGCCCGAGGTTATTAGTTGATTCTATCTTTAATGCCCGAGGTTATTAGATGATTCTATCTTTAATAGACTTCAGCATTCTCTTCATGCTAACAGTGCTTTAACTGTTTGGGAATTTCAGGCAGCACAAGTGCAAAAATCGACACAAAACAAGCAAGAATATCGATCAAACCCGACCTGTAATACACTGTGTACCTTCCAAAGTTTATATTTATCACACAAAGATTAAAGTTAAGTAAAGTGCTGCCCATCGATGTCTCATCCAGTGCTGCCCAGCAAAAATGATTGTTTTCCTTATAACTCGACTCGTTACTCCGATCTACAACACTTATTGCCAAATATTCGAACCTTTTAACGTTTTTTTATAAATTGCAAGGGCGTTAGGGGGCGCCGAAAAAATTTGAAATAAACTTTATCTGTCTACAAATTTAAAAAGCACATCTCCCTTACATATTAAACCTCTATCTCTTATCATCTCGGAGATCTGATTGCTCCTTTCTAAACGAGCACCGAAATTTGGAGTTCTGTTAAATCAAAAAAGTTGTCCTTAAATCACTTGCAGACAATTGTGCCACTGATACACTTGTTCAGTTAATTAAATAGTTAAATTGTTAAGTTGTGTCTAGTTTGTCAAACAGCTGCGGGTAACGAGGCGTAACTGAGAGAATGTGGGGGGGGACGGGGTGCGGAATATCCACTTAGCGCAAGTACTTAACTTGCCACCCCCCGCGCCGGTCGGAAACTATTGTGTTACCACTATGTACGAGTACAAGTACGAGTACCCCAGCCGAAAATGCGGCCATTGTTGTTGATTCTCCTTCCTGTCGACGCCGCTGAAAGGATTTCAATGTCACACTGCGGCTATTTGTTTAGCTGCCTGAACCTGAACGACAGTCCATTACATTAACCCACGGGCGCATCCATCCAGCTTCGGCGACCACAAAAGCAACGCTATGAAAATTCATAAAAGTTTTCCTAGCGTCGCTCACTTTTGTGGTCAATTAACGGCCGCTTTTTGTTGTTGGATAGCCTTAAGTTTGTTTTTTATGTAATGAATTTAAATGACCCACTGCGGTAGGCATCAAGTGGCCGAAGGACTTGGCCATAAGCTCACACAAACTGCGACAGCACCTGTCGCCGAAAAATTTTCAACAATTTAGCTAATGACCTCCGCCTTCGCCGTGTGCAAATACCAAATTAATTATATTCCATGCAGAGAAATTAATCAACCAGAATCAACTACATGCATATACACTACCCAAGTGAACTCCATTTAACCCCAAATAGAAGGCACTCCCTCCTACATAGGTGTGAGAGTCCTTACCCAGCTTGCGGCCATTTCATTAATCACACTCAACACTTAGCACAGGAGCTTGGAATTGGCCACCGAGCACGTAGGGCGTCTTCTCTCAGCCGGTTTCGGCCAAAACGCTTCAAGTTGCGATTATTTATTATTGTTTGTACTGATGTAGGGGAGGGGCGGGACGGGTTGAAGTGCAGTAAATGCATGCTGCACTTGACGCCACTCAATTGACATTTGTGGGTGGGTAAACCTTATTCAAACTAGGAGAAGTTAGGACAACCCCAAAATAAATTCAAGACAGCTAGAAGACCAAGGCAGGGGTTAAGTGTGGTGAGAAGAAGAAAAACGATCTTAACTTTTGGAAACAAAAGTGAAGGGAATGATTTTAAAAGAAGGAAGACATTGGAAAAAAAAAGTGCCCAAAATTAAGGACCAAGAAAAAAAAGTGAAATCAAAAGGTAATAGAGATGAAAGGAATAATTTAAAATGAAGAAAATATATAGTAAACAAGAAGAAAGATTAGCATAGGAAAAAATATTGTAAGCAGAGAAAATAATAAATGGGAATGAAAAATTAATTACTGAAAAAATGAGACAAGAAGGCTGGTTAAAAAGGAGAGAAAATCAAAGGGAAAAACCGGGAAAAAAAATTGAGAAAAGTGCATGTGGATGCTCGAATGGAAGACTTGAAATTGAAAAGAAAAACCCGGAGCTACCTTGGAACACGGCGAAGGCTTCAAGAAAGTCATTCATTTTGATTCCTTATCGATGTTCCTGCAAAAATGATGATTCTAAATAATTTTCTACTTTGTTTAAATTCTACAATTTCGTGTGTTACGTTTTGTTTTATAGAAATAAACTTGAGTTTTCTCAGTGGCTCCCTCAACCATAATTTCATACTCAGGTTTATGGCAACTCTTTCTTGGCCGCATAACAAGTGAGGTCGCCACCAGAAAGCTCAATTCGCAAACTTGGTTTTTATGGCACTTGCAAAAGAGCTTTCGCTCATTGCTCTGGTAAAAAGTGAACTCAAATGTTGAGTGGAAATCTCCAGTCATGCAATTTAATACAAAGTTTAAAGGCGTTTCCATTGAAAACCAAACAGTTTACCTAACTGAAACAAGTTTTTCGAACGTCCTTAGGGTTTAGAGTAACAAATAAAGTTAATATGTATATAGCTTCTAAAAGCGTGATGATATAAAAAAAAACTAATAAATATACATTAATTTGCTAAAGTGGAATATCTTTTAAGTAATTTCGTGTTTTCTGTTTTCTTAACAGTGCGTGATTTATTAATGTCAACGTGTTGACTAAAAAATTATCGTCACGGGCACATCTCTATTAAGAATTGATCTCTAATATAAGTCCATCTCTATCTTGAGAAGCCATCTTTAAAATATAATGGCGGCCGTATTGACAAAACAATAAAATCGTAACTTTCTTTCCTTGGCTATGCAAAATGGCAAGTGTTGCGGATCTTTTGTTGTTGTTTGATGTGCATTTGGTTTTGTGGCATGTGAAAGAATGAAAGAGATGGCGCTGCTGGCGACTTCCGTATGTATTTTTATACTTACCGCAAATCGAAATCACCAAAATCAATTACATCCAAAATGATAAACACATGAGGCTGCCGTATCATCAACATCCACTTTGCATTCTCGGTTACAAATTCTTTTTTACACACAACAAAAAAAACAACAAAAAAACGCCGGCAAACACACACGCGACCTAGTGAGTGCTGATATTTACGCTTTAATTGATTAATAAACACTTCCACGATAAATTAACACAACTCATTATGCACATTTCGATTAATTTGTTAACTTTTACACACTTTAAGATCAACGAAACAAAGGAATCAATTTCGCAATTGAGCGGAGCGCAAACACGAACGAACGATCAACAAGACAAAACGGACGAAAGAAACAGTATGACCGCAGGTCAAAGCTGTGTAAATACCTTGGTTGGGCCTTGGGACGATAAATATCGATATTGTATTTGCAACTAACGGAAAAATATTTGAAACAGGTAAAATGTTATATAATATAATATATTAATTTTTAGAGAAATTATACAAATCTGAACAGAAGGGTACAAGCATATCAGGTTTGAAGAAAATCGGAATTGCGAAACCTGGTGAAACCGATTGCTCAATGCCAAGTGAATTCAATACATCAAAAGGCGATGACCTGATCTTGTAACCACAGACATTCCTTTTACTTTTCATATAAAATTGTCAACTATTAATAAGAAAACGCAACGTTAGCACAAAGACCGACTTGTAATTCGGAACCGGGCCGTATATTTTTCTCAAGTTCTGTTTGAGCAACTCAAATAAGTTTAGGACACATTATTGTTTGCCGATAACCCTAAGTTAAAGCCAATTTTTTTTATTTCAAAATAATTTTCTCAATAAACTAGAACCATTGAAAAAAGTTTTGAGAAACAAAAGCTAAGGTAGAAATCGAAAGAAGATTCGGCTAAATTTTCATACATTTGATTTGATTTGTTAAGCTTCTTAAATTAAACCTAAAAATTTCAATATTTATATAAGCTGTTTTCAAAAACAAGTAACACAAAATCTCAAAAGATTTCAATGGTATAAGCAATTTCAGCCCAAAAGTAGGCCCCAATATTATGTAAAAACAATGACCAGCTGATCAACTGTGTTATAAATTCTACACCTTATCTACACAGCGTTTAAATTATCTACGCATAGCAGTTGATTGCAGCACTCGAACGTCTCTGATAATTTTTTTGTCAGTCGTGCGATCGGCCTCACAGGAATCAGGTGTACGAAACGTTCACATAATACGCGTAGCGATTAGATCGGTAATTACAAGGTGTACGACGCCGGTTATTATCTATCAATTGGGGAAACACACATAAAGTAAACGCGTAACTTCTGAAATTTTATATGCGACTTTGGTGACAAAACAATTATGTACACCTGAAAGTAAGGCAAAAAAATAAGCAAAATAGAGGTTTTCCATTACGGCTGATAAGATTAGGCCAGTTTATTGTGATGCGTGTTGATAACAGAACAGACCACGTTTTAAATAAAGACAGTAAATAAAAAGTGCATTACTCATTGAACAAATAGGACAAAAGTACTCCCCCCACCCGACATAGCGAGTGCGCGACCATAATAAAACCAAATAATAATGATGGCATAATAATTATCTATGCCCGTAAATAAATAAATATCTGATAAAAGTCCAGAGGAGATATGCTCACATGAACAGCTTCCGCTGTCAGTGGAAAATTATATATATAAATTGGGTTATGGCTTCAACTGTTTCTAGTAGGTAAACGACATTGAATGGGCGTGAAGAAGTGTATAAAAAAATATCATAAAATATAAACATTTGACTGGCGGACACGAAGCGCACCGCCGCAACCCCTTCCAATTATAAACAACAACAACAAGCAGACATAAAAATCGGAAACAATTACGCTGCGGTTGAATATATATAGGTAGGGGGGGACTACTAAAAATTAGTTTTATTATAAAGCCGGTTTATGTTCCAGCAAAAAAAAAAGTAACACATAAAAGAACGCTCGAGTCTGACCTGCAATTAGTTGTTTTTGTTGCCAGTTTGTCACTCCAACGGGTCATTGGCCATTAAAACAAAAGCCAGACAACTCAACTGTTGCACATTTATACCCTTTACCTATATATATATATAGCATATAGTTGACGTCACACACTGCACTCAAAATCATTGGCAATGAAATTGTTTTGGTTTTAGTTTTTCGATTTTAAACTTATGTTTTCTCACTTGCTGTGGTCGTTAACTTTACAGACATGCAACTGGCAGTTGGCAACTGTTCCATTGTTATTGTTATTATGTATGTCCGGTTAGCTGTCCCCCCCCCACCTCCTGGCCGTTCCTTCCTCAACCATTAACCTGCTGCGTGAGGAAATAACTATTAATAATGCATTTCAAATTCAACTTGTATAATTTGTAATTGAAGAAATCAGTTGATGTTAACACAACGATAGTTTAATACGCTTTTGTGTTGGCTAACAGATTGGTAAATGAATGAAGATTGACTTGGAGATAAGGTTAATTGGTTTACAGCAGTGATGCAAGCTGATCCTAAGTCGAACCAAATACCACTAGCAAAACGGTTCGGTTCGGTTCAGTTACCTGAGGAGTATTAAGTTGTAGAACGCTTACCTACAGACAATGAAACTTGTTAATTTGGAGATTTTGATGGAATCCTCTAAAAGTTTTATTTGAATTTCGTATAAGTTAAGATTCGCTGACGAACCTCTGTAGAACCAATTGCTCCTTAGCGATGGCGAGTTGAGGTAGCTTCTAACGACGACTTGTCACCACTTTAACATCACTTGCAAAAATTTACAGAACCCTTAACCCACATTCTAGAGTTTCTCATTTCCTATATAAGACGGTATTCTCAATTATCTACCATATTAAGCACTTATGCTAGTATTATGAATTTATTTAAATGATTTCTAGGAATTTAATATGGAAAATGTGCTAATCATTTTTAGGGATGTATTAGATATCTCAGGTTTTCGAATAAATGAGTTCATTCCAGACTAAAACTGTTTGCCTTTGTACGGAAAGTATCTCCAAAACGCTAGACTACTGGATTATATGACAAGAGATGAGATATTCAACCAAGTAGATTAAATAAAGAAGATGAAAATCCCGAAAGAGAATTCTGGGACACCCCCCATCAACTTCAGAAATCCTAATATTTGAAAACGCCAGTGTTTGAAAATGCTATGCTATTTCGTAGTTTTTTATTTTTGCTCCTGCTTCTGCTCTGAATGTGATAGGAGCAGAGCAGTAGCATAAGCACAAAATTTCATCTGGAGCACTATTGCTTTGCTCCGTGCTGACAATTTTGTCAACGCTATAGAAATAGCATAAAAAAACTACTATCAAAATACTATCTGGAGTTATAGCCATAGCAAAAAAATTCAAAGCAGGCATTGATTTTCAACATGTCATATGGTTATAGCTTTTGCTCCTTGAACTGCTCCCAAATCTGCTTCTCATAGCTGCTGTAGCTGCTCCAAGTAGTTCTACCAAACAGTTTGCTTAAAATTCTATACAGCTTTTAACAAAGTGGCTCAATTCTCATTATTATAGTCTCATTAGTACATCATGGGGAATCACAGGTCTTAAATTGACCTGCGATGGTACTGAAGATTTCGCGGCCTCAATTTAGATTGATTTGATAATAAGGGTAGCAAAAGTACAAGTATGAGGAGATGGCGTGGTTATTAGGAGCTAGAATGAATTTGCGATTCCTGTAGGAATCAATTTGAGACAACTACGAGAGCAGCTATACGTAGCACTATTGGGAGCAGACTGAGCGGCTCTAAAATCAATAATTACTTCTATAGCAAGAATAGAAAATCTATGCCTGCTTTGCTCCGATTGCTCCGATATTTTTTGCTATTGCTATAACTCCAGATAGTATTTTGATAGTAGTTTTTTTAATGCTATTTCTATAGCTCTGAAAAAATTGACAGCACGGAGCAAAGCTATAGTGCTCCAGGTGAAATTTTGTGCTTATGCTACTGCTCTGCTCTTTTCATATTCGGAGCAGAAGCAGGAGCAGAGCATTTTTTTCGTTGCTATTGCTGCTGTGTAGGAAGCAATTCAAACACTGGAAAACCACAGTCCTTGTTTCCAAGCATTATGCATCCCTGGCTTAGGTTAGGTTAGGTTGCGATGGCTGAGAGCGATAAGTCGCCCCCCACTTAGGTCCCTTTGAGCCCATTGCAATGCCATATGTGTTGATTGTAAACCCTGTTTCTGTTAATGAGATTGGTGATCCCTGGCTAACAGACTGTAAAAAGCCAACAGTTTGGATGATTACATGGTTTTAAAGCAGAGGTGTCCAAACTCACACAATGAAAGCGTTGCGCTTGTGTGCGAAGCAGCGAAACACGAAGGCAACGTGACGTTTAACGCTTCAGCCGAACACATGAGTCGTGAGAGCAAATGCAGCCGAACACGCGCATCGTACGAGAACGAGCTGCCGAGCTTTCTATTTATAGAATACACATATTCTCTCTCTCTATATATGTGTTGGCTGCGGCGCCGGCAGAATTTGGCTTGCCAACCACGCGTGGCTGCCTTTTCAAATTTTGGACATCGCTGTTTTAAAGGCTTGGATCGGATAATGATACAACAACTAAGTTATGGCGGAATTTTTTATAAGTACTGAGATTTTGACAAGAGCTCGAGCAAGAATGAAAGAGTGTCAGCGAGAGTGAGCGCTAGAGCGAACGGCTCACAAGGATGCAAATTATCTATACGAGTGTGTGTGTAAACAGAAAACGACATCCGCGAAGAACCACACGCTTCAAGAGTACGCGAAACACTGAAATTTGTAAGTACTTTGCTGAGGTCGCACACTGCGAGCACCGTACCCTAGTTGTTGTATCATGGATCAGACGCTAAAACACTGCAAGAGAGCAGTTGGGAGCACTCTTGCATATTAAACAACTATTTACTACTTTCCAATCTGCATTACCGTAGCATTGTGGCACGGTAAGCTCATAAAGCTCTCTTAATCTACAAAAGAAAGAAGCGCTGCTGAGCTGCTGCTGCCTCATTTAGTTGAGTTATTAAGCTATTAAAGCAAAAATATAATTTTTATTTAAAAAAGTTAAGCAAACATGACATAATATTCTCCATACTCTTCTGGTAAGTGAAAATGCAACTGGGTTGCTCCCATAGACGTCTGTCTAACTGTTGCCTCTGTTATTTGTTTGTTTGTTGTCATGACAGCGCGTGAGAGGAAACAACAGTGAGCGGCTTTTGTTTTGTCACATTTGTTTTGCTTAACCTCTTTGTTAATATAACTGAAGCCCAGAGAGAGGGAGAGCGAGAGCGGAATAGACTATTAACCATGAGCACAACCATTCTAAACCGCTGACAGTCGCATCAGACGTTAGTCGTGCGCGGCAGCCGGCAAAAGCAACAACATGAACAAAAGCAGTTAAAATAGAAATTAGTTTGCTGATAAAACAAATACAAAAAAAAAAAAACGAACATTACATTATGTAAAACTTCACTTACAACAAGATTGCTTTAAAGATATGGTAATGCTAAGGTGAACTACTTCCATTTGATTACAGTTGCACTACTTAATCTTAAACAGTTGCCCTCCCCCCTGCGCAATGGCCTCCAGCAATAACAGCACCACAGATTTGGATAGTCAGGTGAATGTGGAGGATCTGCCCATAACCTTCAAGGTAAGCTAAACATTTGCCCACAATTTTGTGATTGCCAACTGAATATTTAAATAATGTGAAATGTTAAGCGCAAGAAAACACAAAACCAAACAAGTGAGAAAGTCGGTCGAACTCGACTTTGAAATACCCTGTAGCTGGTAGAGCAGGAGAAAGTCTGATAACGAAAGTTTTCTTACAAGCCGAAGTCTGATCGTTCCGATGATATCGCTTCCTATAAACTTGCAGCCTGCTTAGCATTCCTTTAGCTTAAAAACTGTACCTTTAATCTTCATTCTATTGCTTATAACTCTACACTCTTTTGTCTAATCGCTCTTAAGCTTAAAGTATCCATTTATAATGCTAAGAACTGTGCATATACATAGAATCTGCACATTCTTGTGTAGGTATAAAGGATTTTCTTAAATTTCTTCAGTTTTTGTAGAAGATTTTTAAGAATTCTTCAAAAATATTCTAGTATACAGACTGGGTAGACTAGATCCATTTAAAAACGAGAAAGCTAAGCTAACTTCGACTGTGCCGAAGTTTTTATACCCTTGCAAGTGCTCCCTTAAAAATTTTCAAAAAATTTTAATTTTCCGACCGATCGTTCGTATGGGAGCTATTTGATATAGTCATCCGATTTGGACAAAAACTTGTTAAATTATGTAAAAGCATGAGAAACAAACAAATACAAAATTGCAAGATGCTACCATCAAAAACAAAAAAGTTTTTCTAACTAAGACTGTTTTTCTGACCTATCTTTTGTATGGCAGCTATACCATATAGTTGTCCAATTTTCATCAAACTTGGCAGAATTATAAAAAAGCTGAGAAAACCTATGAATACAAAGTTTGGAGACTTTTCTATTGAAAAGAAATAGGTTTTTCATACTAAAACTAGTTTTCCGACCGATTGTTCCTATGGGAGCTATGAGATATAGTCATCCGATCCGGTCGGTTCCGACATATTAGTAGTGTGCTAAATTTCAGCTCGATAGCTTTAAAACTGAGAGACTAGTTCGCGTAGAAACAGACAGACAGACAGACAGACGGACGGACAAAGCTCATTTTACTCAGCTCGTCACCCTGATCAAGAATATATATATTTTATGGGGTCGGAAATGAATATTTCTATGCGTTGCAAACTTCTGGGCAAAATTATAATACTCTTTGCAAGGGTATAATTATATAATCTGTATAAAAGGAACGTATTATTTGATTACGAGAGCAAGTTTTAAGAATTCTGATTCTTTTAGTAGTTTAGAAAGGTGACCCTTATGAGATTCACTCGTATTCGCTCCAAAGTTTAATTTTTTGAAAAGTTTAGATCCATGTGATTATAAAACATTAAATATCAACTGCATATACTTGCCCATTTGCTATTCAATCCAATATTTAGGCATAATCAAAGATGGAAAATAGATCTTAGTACAAAAATAGTGTTTATTTTAAGTGTTAGCGCTCTTAAACTCGGATATTATCAGTTTTATAAACTTTCAAGCAGCTGTGCAACATTTTTTGAAAATCGGTGGACTTTATACTATAGCTGTCATACTAACTTTAATGGATCTTTGCTTAGAAAAACCTTTTCTCTTATTAAAAACTTCTAAAAAGACAAAGTTACCGTAGTTCACTATACACCCGCTTGAGCCATTGCCACAGGGTATTCCAAAAATAAAACCAGACACGCATTCGCTGCGCTTGGCCGAGCCTGGCTATGCCAACAATGCTGGCATTTTGGCTCGACTTGTGCTGCTGACATCCGGTCGTTCCCTAACGGCAACGCATGCGCAACGGAAGCAAATGAATAATCCCACACTCTATTCCACCCCCCCACCCACTCTCTTTTGCAGGTCAAATACATTGGTTCTGAGGTGGCACGAGGCTTATGGGGCATCAAATATACACGCCGGCCGGTGGACATTATGGTGGGTGTGGCCAAAAATCTGCCGCCCAACAAAGTTCTACCCAATTGTGAACTGAAAGTGTCCACCGATGGCGTACAATTGGAGATCATTACGCCCAAGGCTAGCATCAACAACTGGAGCTATCCGATTGATACCATTTCGTATGGTGTACAGGATTTGGTATATACACGTGTCTTTGCCATGATTGTGGTCAAGGATGAGACCAGTCCGCATCCGTTTGAGGTGCATGCGTTTGTCTGCGATAGTCGTGCCATGGCACGTAAATTAACCTTTGCCCTGGCGGCCGCTTTTCAGGATTATTCGCGACGCGTCAAAGAGGCATCGGGTGAGGATGAGAATGGAGAGAGTGTGACGACAGCCAGCGATACAATTACGCCCACGCGGCAAAAGTTCGCCATTGATCTACGTACGCCCGAGGAGATACAGGCCGGAGAGCAGGAACAGGAGACGGAGGCGTAAGACCGAAGATGCGTGGATGCGAGCTTAATCTATTTTGTGATGATGTTGTAGTTACCTATTGTCCAGTTGTAACAGAGTTGGCCTAATTGTAGTTCTCTCATACGGTGGTTGCCTCATACAGCTAATTACCCAAAGTATAAATGTTAAAAAAACGGAACTGTAACATACAAAATACTATTGTATAAACATTTATTTAAAACAATGTAAGGGGAGAATGTTGTACTATTTTATCTTCTTGTGAACTTAGCTTTGTTTGGATGGTCAGATAGGGCTCAACACGGCCTGGAATCCATCGAAGCAACATGAGCGAAGCATGCTCTCTGACGAAACCAGCACTTCAACTCCAAGAAAACTAAATAAGCTACACGTCGCATGTAGAAAAGACCATTCAAAGCAAGAAATGTAGAAAACAGAATGTTTTACCTGGCATGTAGAAAAACTACATGCTACATGTCGTTCTAGCCCGACGACTGTAATTTCCATTTATAAAGCTGCTCATCCCACGTGACACGTTGGTTTTCTAACTAAAAGTTAAGGATTTCAAATTGTGAATGCTATATATAGAAAATCTACAGGAAACGGGTTGCAGATCCATTCGCTCTTCGTCGGTTCCCTTTATTACAGTGATTTGCGGCAATGCCACGCGAGTGCTTGATAGTCGTATGGACTGAGATGCCGGCATTTGTGGTTTTATTGAAGAAAATAGATAAGTGAGTGGTGAGTTCGAACCCCAGGCAAGGTAAGTGAAAAAAATATATTTAAGAAGACTTTCCCCTCCCGAGATCCTTCTTTCCCTTCACTTCTCCGCACTCTCTTGTATCAATAGTGCAGTAGGATTAGTTGTATATTTTATTATGACATGTAGAAAGCTACATAAAAGTAATGACTGAAAAATCCCTGTCAAACGTGTAGAAATACTACATCTTCGTGAAGTCTTTACATATTTTGTTTTATATGTGTTTCTATGTATAAAATTTTCATGAAACTAGTGGTTGCTTCTATTCGCTCATCCTTTATTACTGTCATTTGCGGCAATGCCGCTTGAGTGCTTGTTAGTCGCCTGGACTAAGATGCCCACATTTGTGTTTAAGTTGCCGCGATATCAAAAGTGGGCTAAGAGTTCGGGTCACTAACAAGTCACAAGTAGAGTCGGAAAAAGTTTGATTTGGAAGTTTTTTAGAAGAAAGTCTTCACCCTGCCTAGCCCCTTATCGATCCATTGTAGTAAAGATAGTTGTATTTTCTTAGGGTTTTTCTATGTAAGGGCCCCTGAACATGTCATGTAGAAAAGGTACATGACGCATGTAAGAATGAGAAATGTAAGCGCGTCATGTACTAAACCTAAATTTAGATGTATAATGTAATATCCGTGTCATAACATATAGAAAACCTACATTTCCATGTAGTTTGGAGATGTTTGTTCATCTTAGGAAACTAAGGGGCTTTAAAACAGAGTCACTAACTAGAAGAGAGAATTCCCTGAAGCGAAAGCATGAGCCTATTGTGCAGAGCTGCAGTAGATTGTCCAAGCATGGTTCGTTCCTAGCAGCAGAACCAAAAACATCGACTGAAGAGGAACCTAGATTGTCAGAGGAGAACCCACAATGTAGAATATCTCTTCGAATCGAATGCTAAATGATTGAGAATATAAGTTTAAGTTCAAAGCATTGTCGATCATTAGCTATCAATTACATTGTGACTTATCCCGGAGAGAGTAGTTGTTCCTGACCCTTACAATGCCTTATATAAGTGGTAGAAAATAATGTTTATCATGCAGTAGCACCACAGGAGACCAATGCTTAGGGTCGGATCAGTAAGAGACTCGGCTTGGAAGACCTACTGGACTATGATTAATACACTTTTCTTCGAGTTTTCGTGTATTTCGTTTGCGGCTGCAAGTTTTGTTCGGTTGGGCGGGAGGTGGGCTGCTATTTTTGATGGGATTCTTGCTTAACTAGCTGTGGCTTCATGTTGCATGCTTCTCTTGATGATTCTGCGCATTAAAGGTAGATTAACAGACATTATCTCAGATTGAGGGAGCTTAAGTCGAGGCTAAGTTTACTCACAGACTCACTTAAAGGCACTTAAAGTTACTTTTCACCGAACTACACAGGTTACTGCGAAATCGACCCTCTGCCTTGGAGTACTCAATATGATCAAAAGTCAAAATAAGGATTAAGCAACAAAAGACTGCCCCTGTTAGTGTTCCTAAGTATCTCTGGATCTGTATTGCGTTGGAGTCCCGTTGAAGTAAAGCCAGCTGAAGCTTGAAGTGGGCTGACATCGGTTCTATAATCTAAAGACGGTATTTACACGATAAAGCAAGCTTCAGGAAGTTTTTGAAAAAGCTCTTCCTTGTAGGAAAGAGATATGGAGGGGCAGGCGACATCACTTCAGCTCTTAACCACAAACAAAAGCTTTTACCAAAACTTCATGAAGCTTGCTTCGCCGTGTAAATGCTTTCT
The DNA here is from genome assembly GCA_035044985.1 of Lordiphosa fenestrarum. Taxonomy (NCBI): domain Eukaryota; kingdom Metazoa; phylum Arthropoda; class Insecta; order Diptera; family Drosophilidae; genus Lordiphosa; species Lordiphosa fenestrarum. The sequence continues at coordinate 95,746 of JAWNNO010003409.1, forward strand.
AAGTTCTATCAAGGCGTAGAAGCTGCGACTATAAACTTTAGGTTGCTTTTAGGTTGGCCAACTCTACCGTTCAGAGGTTGACTGCCACTAGGAATTGATAACGGAGACACTCAAACCTCTGCACGATGGAGCTTGCTCAACCATCTTCACCCACAGCCCAGTAGTTACCCACCTGTTTAGGATTTTTCAAGATTTTTCATTTAATTTTTTAGGAATTTTTCAACAATTCTAAAACTTAAGTTTACACGCTCGTGCAGGAAATATAGAAATGGCCATAAAACTAGCAAGTCAAAAAAATTAGTCAAAATGAGTGGGGAGAACAGGAGGAGTTGAGGTGTGGCTCGCTCCGGTTGGCTCTTTAAAATGGGCGGGATGAGGAATGAGCAAAGCGCGCACGGTTGCCACCTAACTGGCATCGGCACGGAACAGGAAACGACGTTTGCGTGCATCCATTTTGAGCTCAGGCTGTGCTGGTGCTGGTGACTCCTTTTCAGTTTCCGCTTCCGGTATACTGGCCGAGACGGGCAGGGTTTGTAAAGGTTCGGCCAAGCTAATGCGTTTATAAATGGGCAGTATAATATCCTCTTGCTGTGGCTCTGACTCGGTTTCCTTCACTTCCTCAGTCTGAGACTGTATCAGTTGCAGGGGTGCATCCGCTCCAGGTGTAAGAACCAGCTCCATGGGAGCCATTTGTTCATTCTTGGGCGTTTGATCTAAACGCTCCTTGACCAGTTCCACAATGTCGTCTATACTAATGGATGGCATGTAGGCGGCAGTGGCTAAGCTATCTGGAACTGCCTCAGCCTCAGGTTTGGGCTCCGACTCAGCTGGAGGAGCTGTTTCTGGTACTTCTTCTGGCGCTGATATGACCTGCACAGGTATTTGATAGTCCTGGGGCAAATGTTGCAGCTGCATGATATTGATTATGGGTGAATCTTGTTGTTGTTTCAATTTAGAATCTGTCTCCTCCACCAACTGCTCTTCTATGGAAGCATTTTGATCCACTATTTCGGGTTCGGGCAGTTTAGCCTCCTCTATGGAGACAGCCTGTGCTGGTGTGGGCTCCTGCCCCAAGGTGTCTGCCAGTTGCATGGCCAATGCGGCCTTTTCAGTTTCAGTCTTTTCCTCATTTTTACGCAGAGTATTTAGGAAATCCGTTATCAATTGCTCTGCCTCGGCGGCCATGACAGGATCTACGGGCTTGAAGCCACCCAGTGATTCTTGATTTGGATTATTTTGTGGTATTTCATCTAACATTTGCTCCACCAGAGGATGGGGGCTGTAGCATCTCTGGAGTGGCGGGCAAACTTAGGGGTGCATCAGCTGGTTTGGCTGCTTCCAATTCTTCTAGCTGTTGGACAGCCTCCTCTTGGGAGTTACTGGGCTCTTGAATGGCGGGTTCAGCTGGAGGAACTTCTTCTAGCTTGACTTTCTCCGGCTCAGACTGTTGCTCAAGCTGTGGTTCAGCAGGTTCAGCTTGCTCCAGGCTCTCTACTATCACGGCGGGTATCTCTTCAATGGCTTCCAGGGGCACAACTTCTTCTGGTCTAGCTTCTACCTCTAGTTTTGCATCCTCTAGATGAGTCTCTGGCTGGACTATTAGTTCAGCTGTAGTGGAAGCCTGAGCTAGAGGTTCTTCTGCCACCTCGGGCAGAGGTTTTGCTTCCATAAACATAGTCTGTAGCTTTAAGGTAGGCTGTGGTTCACTTAGCTGTATGATGGCCTCCGTAACAGCCGGCTCCTCCTCCGTCATCACTTCCAGGGGTCTTGAGGTGGTGGGCTTGTTGAAGACAGCAGGACGTTTGCGTATGGTATTGAAGAGTTCGGTACGTATGGGAGTAGCAGTTACAGTAGCAGTTACAGTGGGCTTAAGTTGCTGAGGTTTATCCTTGTTGGGTCTTTGACCAAAACGCTGAGGCTTGACAGGCTCAACTGTGCTTAAAACTTCCTCCTTAATCTCTATAACTGGTGCTGTGGTAGCCACCAAAGCCACCTTTCTGTGTGGTTTGTTATAGTTCACAGCAGGTTTGGGACGATTGGGTTTCCGTTTGGGTTTCTGCACTTTGACAGGCTTGGGCGGTTCCATCAAGGGTTGACTAGGCGCTTCAGCTGTAGCCGCAGCTTGAGGTTTCTCCTGCTCAACTTGCTCACTTGTTTCACTTGTTTCCGCCATAGCTGTTTGCTTCTCCTCTTCCGGCAAGGCACCAAAATTACCATTCAGCTCATAATATCGTTGGCTATCCTCGCATTCTATGGTCATATCCTCGCGACGCATACACGTAAAGGATTCCTTGAGGGAAAAATCAAAATTAAATCTCCTATTTTAAAGACTGAATCACTCTTGAATACCTGACTAAAAATAGTCTCCTCTGGGCAAATGAAACTCCAACGGAAGGTGTTTTCCTTGCCATCGGCATAAGTCACCGGCAAACACACATGAAAGATCTGGCAATCGTTCTCCACATCCGCATAGTAACCATACGACTTGTTGGCACAGGAGAAGTTATCAGTTATATCGGCACGTATTGAAGTGGCATTGCTGGGCAAGGTCAGTGTACCCGACAAAGGTGTGGCCACCGCCTCCGTTTCCGTTGCCTGCTCCTCCATATCCATTGCCTGCGGCACAGCTGCTGGCATGGATCCTCGCGTGCCATTATCGCTGGATTCTTTCTCTTCTGCAAAATGTTTAAAAAAAGAAAGAAACAAACAAATGATAAGTCCACATTGTCTAAGAGCTTACGTGCCGGGCATACATGAGGAGCAGCAGCACGTGACCAACTGTTCGCTGGACATTGTATGGTCATCTATCCACACAAAATTTCACTTGTGTTCTAGTTTTTGGCTTTCAGTGAAAATTGAATTACCCCACCCCACCCTTATTGTGCACTTGGCACCTGGCCTGACCCTTTTATGGTAAACACTGCAATTGAAACAACTTTCGACTGAAACACTCACTCAAATAATATCACATAATATTTTTAACCAAATTGAGAGTGTTATTCATTAATTTGAGGGTTGCATTTTAATGAAAATCAGTTTTTGGGGGGACGACAACTTTCAAACAGGCAGCTGCCGTTTCGCTGTGAATTTATTTGTCATCTTTGTGAGTTCAAGAAAGGCTAAGACGAAGACTTGAAAAGTTCATCAATTTCGGATTTATTTTTTGGAATTTAGACGTTTGTCTATTCGTTAGTTAATGTCTATTAATTGCATATCTGATGTAACCATCTGAATAAGCATGCATCACCCTTTTGATATTCCTAAATGGAGGCTAACTCTGTAAAGCTTAAGAGTCTCCAGGACTCTGCCAAATCACAAACTTGTGTTGATTTTGATGAGACTCTTGCGAAACTAAGATTATACTTTGTCACCAATCTAGCAGAGCCGATGACAGTATGGAGAAGTGGTCTGGTTTTTAATCAGCCTTATTCTATCTATTCAATTGATGCCAAAGAGGTCAAGAACTAAGCACTTTAAGGGCTTTAAGTCCAGTGGATTAGATGCTGTCGATGTAAAAAACAGAGGAATTGCAGTTTGCTTAGAGAAAAGCAAAGAAGTTCGCTCTATTAATCCAAGCCAACATTTGGAAGATAATTCACAATCGTAAGCACAAAGCGATCAAATAGTTAAGCGGCAGGTCAGTAGCAGCTATCGACGCCAGCAATTCCCCTTACAAGCAGTAGTTTGCAGACTGGCTTTTGCCAAAACAGGAAATTTGGAAAATTGAATATTTTAGTTTTGAATATCATGAAGACGGGTAAGTAAGCATTTCGAAATATTGCAAAATTGGTTAAATTTTCATACAATCTATACATATATATAAAACTAGCTGACACCGTCAGACGTTGTCCTGCGTTAATATAATTTTGTGTATTATTCTACTATTCTGATGCCAACTTTCATTCAAATCTGTTTAGTACTGAGCATAGCTCTCATACAAAATTACCAAAAAAAAACATATATGTGTTCGAGAGGTACCCGAAAGAGTTGACCGATTCGGACCATATTTGTTATCAGCCTTCCTCTATTCATGACGAATGTTTTTATAAAGTTTCATCCAAATCGGTTAAGTTTAGGTCAAGTTATGGTGCAAAAAAGCCGTGGATGGCAAATTACGCGATCCCTGTGTGACCTACCAGAATCAGCTATAGATATAAACCACCTACGCTGTTACTACTACACTCACACGAAATTTCATCGAAAACGGTCCAGCCGTTTGGTAGGATTGAGGTATCAAAGCCATGTACGGAAGAATTTTATATACAGGGTTGTCCATATTCGACGGACCCATCTGGCAACGCCATAACTTTTGACAGAGATGTCAGATTGCTTAATGACATACCGCGTTTGAAGCGTCAGTCCAAGCAGATTTTTACCATGGAACAATACACGCCACCCGAGCGCTCTGAAATAGTTGAAATTTACATTCAACAGAACAAGTCAATTGTGAAAACTCAACGTGCTTTTAAAAAATTAAAATTTCACATTGAATGGGACCGTAAATAAGCAAAATCGCCGTATTTACGCCACTGAAAATCCTCAGGAGATTCAAGAAGTGCCTCTTCATGACGAAAAAGTCACAGTTTGGTGCGGCGTTAGTGCGAAAACGGTCATTGGGCCGTTTTTCTTCCAAAATGATAATGGCCATGCTGTTACCATCAACCAGGAGCGTTATCGCGACATGATGACCAATTTTGTGATGCCAATTATTCGTCGAAAGCGTATGAGGCAGTTCTGGTTTCAACAAGACGGCGCTCCACCGCACACAAGTCGCATAACAATCGATTTTCTGAAGAAATTGTTTCCGGGCCGTTTGATGTCGAAAAGTGGTGATTTGGACTGGCCACCGCGTTCGCCCGATTTGACGCCGCCTGACTTCTTCTTGTGGGGATATTTGAAGTCAAAGGTTTACGTTAACAAGCCAAGGACCGTAGAAGAGCTCAAGGACAACATTCGTGAAGAAATAGCCGCTATTCCGGCCGAAATGTTGGCGAAAACGATGGAAAATGCTGCAAAAAGGGCACAATACGCCATCAACGCCAGAGGCGGCCATTTGAGAGATATCATATTCAAAAATTGATGTAAACAAATCTACTTGGAACAAATTAAATGATTAACAGCCATGCTCCCATTTTCGCTTTCGCAAAAACTTTGCGATTTGATCACCAAATCGTAAAAGTTGGTGCTCCGACATTCGGAAATCGCAAAGTTTTGCCGTTTTTAAACCGGCGACATCTGAGTCCGTGAAATGAAAAGTAAATGCAAAATATAGGTTGATGCACAATCAGACAGCCCACGGAACTATTTTAATTCAGTTCTTTAACCTTTTTAGATTTGTCTTACGGACTCATCCACTCAATTAGCATTGAGGCAATATTTTATACAATTATTAAATAGACATACACAAAATGGAGCGAGATGGAAAACTGACCACAATAACAAACATTTGCGATTTGGCCATGGTATATATCGATATACGACTATCGATAGCATGACTAGTGGCGCTCATCAGCTGTTTTTGTTATGTGAAATGACACAAAACAAGTTGGGAATGGAACATTATCGATGACACAAACTGGCGAATTTCGGAGCGCTCTAAACTAAAATCATACGAATTTGCTGAAATCGCAATTCGCAAAAATAAGTGAAAACCGGAGCATGGCTGTAAGATTGCCAACCGCCAAATTTTTATTTTTTTCTGGGTCCGTCGAATATGGGCAACCCTGTAGACATGTCTGCCTGTCCATCTATATGAACAAACAGATCTCAATGGTGGTAAGAGATAAAAGTTTGATATATATATAGAACAATTTAGAAAAATATTACATCTCTTTCAGTTTTATGGGTAGATGGCTCGTACCCTCTGGACAAATTTAAAACTGCAGGTGTAGTCAGAATTATTTATCGAACCGCCAATGGATTGAGAAAAATCGAACAAGCGATAGTCAAGTTGTGAGCAAAATAATGTTTGCGCTGCTTTTAGCTTCAGAATTTATACTAAGCATAGCCCATTGTTCATATAGAGTCCTATTAGACCGTATTAGGTCGAGCTCGACCGATTTTCATACTTGTTTCACAGAAAAAGGCATCTATGCTAGTTAGAATTGAAATCTTTTAACCTAAAATTTCTAGTGGTTTTCCAAAATGTTTCCCTGGATGTGTCCTAGAACAAAATATAGTTCAAGTACTCAAAAATACAAAGCGCCCGGCTCGAGAACTCCAGTCTTTGGATCGGTTTGCTGCATTTCTAAAATTGGTTAATATTCTAGAATGAATCTAGAGCATGTATTCTTTTACTTTTTTATATGATCCCTCTACAAGCAATGAAAAATCCTCAGAAAATTAAAGGGAATTTTTACTTAAAAGGCTGAAAATGTAGAAATGTTTCAGAACTAACAAAATAAGAAAATTATCCACAAATTAGTCAGCTCAAACTTAATGATTGATGGGTGGGGAAACACAGAAAAAACGATCAAATCGGTCTTCATCTGCAGAAATATCAATTAATATAACATATTTCATAATTTAATATAACTATTTTCATACTAAAAGGATACCATTTATGCCTAAATATTTGGATTCGATCATATTAACTTGATATATTTAGAGATGCAGGCCGATTTGATACTTAAAATTGCCGTAAGGTACTAAATATCGTAAAGTTTTATATACTTCCTCCCTTGAATCATCGTTTAATATAGCAATTTCCTGGAATTTATACTTTTTATATATGCAGCCCCTTAAATAGTTGTTTCTTTTTTGCCAATCAAAGAATCACCTGCAGCTGTGTACAAATACCTAAGTTACTTCCCCCTGCTGCTGCGGTACTTAGCCAAGTTGACAAGACAAAACGTTTGGCATACCAAATAAGCAAACAGAACTCTTTCGTTGAGACGTATGCAAATGCCTCAAGTCTTCCATATGCCCCCAGTTAGTGGCATGTCCCATTAAGATTTCATACAGTGCCTTGGGCAAGGTGCACACACATTTCATTAACAGTTGGCCATATAGCCCGTTTCGATTTCCGTTAACGGAAGTGGAACTGTCTGTCTGGCTAGCCGGTCCCTCGGCCCCCTTCCTAAAAAGTCAAAGCTTTGCCACTCACCTGAGCTGGGGTAAGTGGTCCTGCACGGCAGACAGCGGCCAGGTAAAGTAAAACGCACACAGATTTCCACATGGTGGATGCAGAAAACACACTCGAATATCACAAAAGCTATTGATCACTGAAGAAAGCACATAATATAATCCTCGGCGCTGGTGTTGAAGTTTGTATCGTTTTGTGTTTTTTTTTATCCAAATTAATCCAAAGCTTGCACTCGCACTGTTTATGTCGGCTAATCCTGGAGCGGCAGAGCTCTTGCGAACACCTGTGAGGCACCGTTGGCTGGAAAATACTAACTACGACCGTCAAGCCAAAGCGACGCCCAATTTATATATTCTTCGCGGTGATTTATTAAGAATGCAAAAGGCAGAGAAACCCAACGACACTCGCACACACACACACACACACTCACTGGCAGGTGCGTGAGCAAAGAAATGTAGGCGACAACAACAGCAAGTACAGGTACAAAAGGCAAACACTCATTGAAGTTGCTTCTTCTGCGCAGACGTGACAGTGAGAGCTTTGAGAGTGCTTGGGTGTGTGTGTGCAAGCTTGACGCGCTTGCGCTTAAAGTGTGCCATGGTGACCGTGTTGACACTGTGTAAGTGTGTGGAACCCATTTGGTGGAACCCAAGACAGCTAGAGAGCTAGGATCAATAGTTGGTATGGGAATACCCATTTCTGCAGCCTCGAATCCACGCCCTAAGAACCAAATACTTTAGTCTAAATAAACTTACCGATCTTTAAGACTATGAAGATCTTTTTATATAAACTATTCCCATTTTCAGGCCTTAGAAAACAGTTCCAAAACACTTGATTCCATGTGATGACACTGCCATTACTAAGAAATTGTTTAGCCATTAGCATGCGTCAGCTTTTGGGTGCCACTTGGGCCAGTCTCACTGCCTAGAGATTACACTCGAAAGATTGTTTTTGCCAAGTTGGCGACGTGAGATTGCAGTTTTATGTATATCAACTTGGTCTCTACCAAGTTGTACCCAAAAATAAAGAAAAAATTCGTTGGGGTTCATTGGCTCGGGTAAAGGATTATGCAACAAATGAAATATCATCTTACACACACACACAATCGATGCTTATTAAGGCTTATTAGTAATTTAGAATGGTTTGCTACCATTTCGCCTGTTCACGTATTCGTTAAGCCGTATTACGCTTCAATTATGAATTTCTAATTTCATATTTAATGTGGTCATCCCCTTTCCAACCCGTTCGGTTCTATCAAAATCACGTAGCTGCGAAGAAAAGCGAAAGCTGACGAGGCCAATGGCCAATGGAAATGGCCACAAGAAGCCAATATATATGCAGGTAATCATAATAATAAATTTGAATTTCTTATTAATTATGTATTAGCTGACGTTTTTATGAAGCCAACCAGCTATGTAGTTAAGGTTTGTCAGCCACAACCGGGCGGTGGATCAAAGCTGCCAGACTTTTTGGTCTATCTGCTGTTGTTCATCTTGTTCAGTCAGGAGCAAGCTGCAGGCATATTAATGAGACAACAGACTGTACTTGCTACTTGAATAGAACAATTGTGAGGATTGTTCTTAATTAATACCATGAGATGTCCTGATCCGTTACTTTTTGAAGAGTTAAAGCAAATGCAGTGATTTTTGATGGACAAAAAGGGGGGGAAATGAATACCAGACTTGTTTACCACAAAGTTTAAAAGGTTACCAAAACTGAAACCTTTTTGTGCCCGTCGCTCAAATGAGTCCGATTCCGAATCCGGTCATTTTTTATCGGTCGGCGAAGAGTGAAAACTGAGCTGGTGTAAGTTAACGGCACCACCCTGACCCCCCTGGCTACGGACTTGGCATGCAGTTTTAGCCGGCTTGGGAACCAGGGTTCCACAAGAAGAGAGGCTCTCTGTCTCTCTCTGATACTCACTAGTGCACTACTTTGGAAAGCATTCGGTGTGAATTGAAGAGCTTGTTCGGCTCTAGGGTCAATGGCTGGGAAACACTGTATCAAACATAAACATTTAACAGGACTGGTATACCGTACAGCTGCTTGAAAGGAAACCTCCCCTATCATCAGCGATCTGGAACTGTCGACTCTCAGTCTCATCATAGATATGGCGATGCCATAACTGTTTGGGAATTTCAAGCGGCATGCTCGTAAAAATTGAAAATACAGCGCAGAAACAGACAGACGATTGTGTGTATCTGCGTAACCCGAAATGATCTTACCTAATAAGTGTGGAAGATATTATCCCCGAAGCTAAAACAGTGTAAAAAAGGATATTACAAAATATACATCCAAGTGGATTCTTTTGGAAATATTGAAAACATTTATCCTAAAATCAAATCCGTCTGTCCATGTGCCAGTCCTTATGAGCGAACAGATCTCAGAGGTGCTAAGAAATAGTGGTCCAAAACGCTTATCGATCTGCCAAAGGATGGGTTAAGTTCGGATGAACGGTTGGGGAGTTATGAGCAAAAGAAAGTTAGCTGCTGCTGCGCAGTGTCATGCTGATATATGCTGAAACATTCACTATCGTTGTTACAGAGTATAATATAGTCGGGCTTGATCGACATTCTTCTAGTTTAAAAAGAATTGTTAAATTTAAAAGCGATTCCTCCCATTTGTTTTTAACCCCGTTACTCGTAGAGTATAAAGGGTATACTAAAGTCGTGCAAATGTATGTAACAAGCAGAAGGAAGCATCTCCGATATCATAAAGTATATATATTCTTCATCAGCATCAACAGCCGAGTCGATCTACACCTAAATCTCAGAGACTAAAAGAGCTAGAGCAACCAAATTTTAGATGTAAGCTAGTTTTGTCTGCAGGCAGATCAAGTTTGTTTCAAATTTTGGCCACGCCCCCTCCCGCCCCGCAGTTTAAAATGTTGAATATCTCCTACAATTTGTAAGCTATCGAGCAGATCAGATTTTGCAGTATAGTGCATGTGGCCAATATGTACAATCTCACAAATTTTCATAAAGATCGGATAATAAATGGCAGAGTTAAATAAACCTTGCATACTTATCTGAGCCGCATGAGGTTATTAAACACTAATTGCCTTGAGTAACGGGTATTTCGAAGTCGGGCAGGGCCGACTTTAACCTACGCTCTCGTTTTTGTTAAGATCGCACATTTTTTTGAGTAAGGAGATCCTTTGGATTCCGATGCGGTCCTGGAAGTAGTTCAATGGGAGTTTTTGTAAATGAATCTAGACTCACTTAAGGTAGCAGAAAATATCCAATACCAGTTTATCAGAGGCTTCCCAAGACTCAGGACAATCAAGATTGATATTGATATTACAGGCGGAAGCAGTGGCTTTTTAGTTCTCGAACACAATAGTGGACATTCGCTTATCAAAGATCTTAGGTATATGCTTTTAGAGGGGGGTTGGAGGCAATATATGTGGAGTAAAAGAGAGAAAACCCGAGGCGTTCTTGTAGCAGTTTTCATTGGTGGCGAATTTTTTAAGGTGTTGAGTACCAAAACCGACGCACCAGCCCTATTAGAACTAAGCAGGGCTCGCCGCTCACGTTAGCCAGCAGCTTTGCGGGTGCATTGCTCTGTTACCAGGGGGTTACCAACGAGTAGTTGTGAGTCGACTTGGGACGCAGATGCACTCTGGGTCCATGGTCGGAAGATTTCCCTTACTACATACGCTCTGATAGCCACAGGACAGTTCCTGCCTTCCAAGAAAGAGTGAAGATACGTTTAATAAACAGCTTTTGAAATCTGCTAACCTTTTCATACTGGCTACACGCCCATAGTTGCGATGCAGAGCACATCAGCGATATAACCGCAGCATTCAACAGGAGATCAAAACGAAAAAGCTAAGCTAACTTTGTCTGTGCCGAAGTTTTTATACCCTTGCAAGTGCTTAAATATTTTCAAAAAATACTCTTTTTCCCATTTTCTGACCGATTGTTCGTATGGGAGCTATATGATATAGTCATCCGATTTGGCCAAAAATTTATAGAATGAGGTAAAAGCGTGTGAAACAGACAAATAAAAACTTTCAGGATGCTACCATTAAAAACCAAAAAGTTTTTCTAACTAAGACTGTTTTTCAGACCTATCTTTTGTATGGCAGCTATACCATATAGTTGTCCGATTTTAATAAAACTTGGTAGAATTATTAAAAAACATAGAAAACCAACGAATACAAAGTTTGGAGATGTTGCCATTGAAAAGAAAAAAGTTTTTCATACGAAAACTAGTTTTCCGACCGATTGTTCCTATGGGAGCTATGAGATATAGTCATCCAATCCGGTCGGTTTCGACATATTAGTAGTGTGCAACAAAAAGTACAAAATTTCAGCTCGATAGCTTTAAACTGATAGACTAGTTCGCCAAGAAACAGACAGACAGAGGGACGGACAAAGCTCAATCGACTCAGCTCAGCTGATCAAGAATATATATAGTTTATGGGGTTGGAAATGAATATTTCTATGCGTTGCAAACTTCTGGTCAAAATTATAATACCTTTTGCAAGGGTATAAAAAGTGTTTCCATGTGCTGTTAATTGCTTTTTTCGAGTGATTTAAAACTAAGAAAGCATTTCTTATAAGCCAGAAAGTATTTTCTTGATTTTCCTCTACTTTTATTTAAGAATCTTACTTGAATAAAACTCTCAACTTTTGTAGGATCTCTAGCAGCAGTCTTATTGTTTCGTTAAAAGATTTCTTAAATTTCTTTGGGCAGTGCAACACTCCTCAAAATATATTATATATATAAAATATCAAAACTAAACAATTGATTAACAATTTTTCCACATTTTACTGCAAAAGTACTTAGCCTTTTAGGCCTCTTCATTAAAATACCTCCATGTCTGTTGGGCACTTGGCAACAAAGTAAAATTTAATGCACTTTTGTCAGCAATGTTTGCCCAGAACGGACAAGCAGACAGACAGCCAGCCAGATGGACAACAGATAACCGCAGTGACGACGTGTTGAGCAAAAATTCTGCTAAAAGCATGACTGGAATTATGAAAATCCGGTATTATTAATAGGAGCCAGTCAAGGCCCAGGGCCCCAGTCCCCAGGCAAGGGCATTATTTTCAAAAAATCGGTAGAAATTACTAAACTTTGACTCTTTCTCTTTGTCGCATTACAAATGCAGCGAAAACACATGTAACTTTCTAAAAACAAAAAAAAACAAAACAAATAAAATGCTAATCAAAGTGCAATGGAAAAATCATTTCAAATTAAGTATACCAACGCGGCAGGCGTGGGCGTTGGAAAGGCCCTTCTTCTACGGGTGGCAGACGTGCTGCAGCCGCACTTTCTAGTGCGACAGTTAAATTAATTAAAAAAGAGTTTTGTTAGAGCAGCCCAAAAATTGACAGTGGCACGTCTGGAGCTTGTCGTTTAGTGGAGCAAAAGAGTAAAACATTTGAACCAATTTTTTTGCAAAACTTTGCCATTTTTTTTCCACCCCCCTTTTTTTTTTGGCAATTGTTGCACGTTGCCACTTACCGTTGTTCCAAGCGAATATACCGCGAATTTTAATTGATTTGCCGCTTTTTTTTCCATTTGGCAGCATATCGAGAACAGATGGTATCTGCATGATATATGGCCGCCCATCTTGGGTTTAGAAAGTGCTGAAAACTAAACTATTTCTTATCAATTACATATGTGGCACACGTTTGCCGACACCTTCATATGACAACGTGGGTCTCCCACGCATCGACTGTTTATATGGCCAATTTCATTGATTTTAATTTTGCTAATGATAAGCCTTTCTTTGCACGCATCTGCCCGGTGGCACTTAATAACATGCAACGAGCGGCATATCAATTGGCTTTTCCTCTTTTCCATCTAAACAAGGTCAATTTCAACGTGTCAGAATGCGCCCGTAATGTGAATTAAAACTGGACTTTCTTTTCAGCCCCCGCCCCCGGGCGGTCGTTGTCAATCAAAGTACCATAAATTGATTACTCTACACGAGGATCATTTGTCAAACACCCAATTATAATTGCTTATTACATAGACGGCTCCAAGACATTTGGCCAAATTTGGCATTCAAAGCGCCATCTGCTTGTGCGCAAAATTTGCCATAAACATTGCGTTCGACACCCAAAATAAAATCTGTTTTGCTGGAGTTGTCTTTTTTCTTTTTGGGCGCATGGCGCACCTGCTTAATATTACAGAGCACAATGTTCCATGGCCTAGAATTGTGCTTAGAAATTAGAATAAAATGCATGGAGAAATTTGTCGAAATTTCAGCGAGAATTGACCGCATTCTAGAAGAATGTGGGTTTGTCTGGGTTTTGTTGACACCAATGCCAGGAAGTGATCTGGCGGCGGTCGGCAACAGTCGTTGAGGAATCTTAAGTAGAAGAATAGAATTGTGGAACCATCCTTGGTTGTAGACTCACCTGAACCGCATCCAACTTTCATATATAAACGAGTGATCTAATACTCCCAAATTCTTTAGAGTTATTTCTCTGGCTCTCAAAGCCTCGAAACTTTTCAAACTTTCGGTAAACCTCATTTCAGTTACGCACCACAGCTGAGGTTACTTTTTGGCGCTTTCGTATGGCCAATCTGAAGTCTCTCTGGAAACTCATTGATCGCAGTGCTTCACCTGTTTGCATTGGGAAATGGTCCACTGCTCGGACAAGAGCGCGCTTCAAAGACTCAATCAGTCATAACGTGCCACAATTTGTAGGTATGAATTCATTTTTGGACAATCATCTGTAGAAATAGCCATGTTTGAGTCGATTATGCGATGTGAGCTGAAGCGACGTCTGGTTGAAAGATTCACGGCTTCTTCGCCATAAGAGGCTTCACAACCTTTTCCTAAACATAGGATTGAAATACTATTGCAGATGTTTTGAGTCAAATCTTCTGACTCACTTTTCACAAAAATGGATCTTGGCAACTCCTCACCAAACCATCACAAAAGTGCGAATGGTAACCAATCTCAACTCTCGGGCTGATTTCGGAAGCTGGTTTTGTTTGTTGAACGATTTTTCCATGCTAGAAATTTGCTCGTCAGCAAACAGAATTCGTCTTTCTGTATTGTACACGCACTGGCAACGCAATGCTTTCGATTTTGTCTAGCGTGCATGTTTCAATGCTGTTTTGAGCAAGTGGCCGGTGTGTTTGTTGCATGTACTGAGTTCCAAGTCATGCTTTATGCTGACCTTGCTAACATTCATCTCACGAGACATGATTTCTGTTTGCGCAGTGGATTTGACGAGTTTATATCCTTAAATAACTTAACTTTGTTAAGAAAGATTTAAGCTTTTTCGTAGCCGCATTCATTCTATTCCGACAACAAGATTTTCAAGTGATCCCCATTCCACATGACTTCAAAAACTTGTGCAGTAATATAGCATAAATGTCACTTGTCAAATAGCCGCCAAGCTTAAGTGAATGCGTTCAAGGGTTCTCGAGAACTAATGTGCGCAATAGGTGTACCAAAACGATGGCGACAATGAGGTACATTATTCATCCGAAATCCGAAAGATCTATTTGGACTGGAAATGTCTTCAATAACCCTTAAATCATCCAACGGAGCTGAAAAATCATCCAAATGATGATCATGTTTCATATCATTTGGATGATTTTCAGCTCAGTTTGATGATTAAACGGATATTTGAGATATATTCAGTCCAAATAGATATTCTTTATTACAAAATTTCTATTGGATGATTTTGGTTTCCATTTGGACTGAATATGTAGCAAATATCCGTTTAATCATCCAACTGGGCTGAAAATCATCCAAAGCATATGAAATATGATCTACCGACTGATAAGGGCTATTATACCCTTGCAGAGGGTATATTGAAATTGTCCAGATGTTTGTAACGCATAGAAGGAAGCAGTTCATATTCTTGATCAGCATGACGAGCTGAGTCGATATAGCCATGTCCGTCTGCCCGCCTGTTTCTATGCTATCTTCTCCGTCAGTTTTAAAGCTATCGCCACCAAACTTTGCACGACGTCTTCTGGTCCAAATACGCTGCACATTGCTCGGAACCGGCAGGATCGGATGACTATAACATATAGCTGCCATAGGAACGATCGGTCGAAAAACTAGTTCTAGTGAGAAAAAATTTTTTGTTTTTCATGCAAACGCCTCCAAACTCCGTATTTACTAGTTTTTTGAAATCGGACATCAATATAGTATAGCTGCCATTGAAAAGTAAGGTAGGAAAAATAGTCTTAGTAAGAAATACTTTTTTGTTTTAAATGTAAACCTCTTTAAAAATGGCATATATTTATTGTATAAGCTTTCACACAATTCTTCAAAGTTTTGTCAAAATCGGATGACTATAGGTTATAGCTGCCATATGAATGATCGTTCGAGAAACTAGTTTTAGTGAGAAAAACTTTTTTGTTTTCAAAGAAAACGCCTCCAAACTTTGTATTTCTTAGTTTGCTATGCTTTTCCATGATTCCACTAAGTTGGGTCAAATCGGACAGCTATATAGTATAGCTGTTATACAAAAGTAGAGTCAGAAAAGTAGTTTTATTGAGAAAAACTTGTTTGTTTTCAGTGGATATATCCTTCAAATTAGTTTGAAAAACGTGCTGCAAGGGTATAAGTTAACTTTCCTCTATTTTTTTTCTGTTATTCATGCCCACCACTGATTTAATCTATTGATCTACTGGTCAGAGATTTCGCGAAACTTAACTTAGAATAAGATTACTTCGAGTTTTAGCAAGAAATCTAATGATGTAAAAAGAAGTTATATAAATCTTAAGGTATGTATGATGAACCAAGGTATGTCCAACCGAATTGATATCTGGGATTCGAGACATGTTTGCTTCAATTACATTGTTTGCGCCTGAATAACTTCGTCAAAGTAGTTAAGAACATATTCAAAATGTCGGAGGCCAACGAGAGTATAGAGTATAGAGTCTAGAGCTCTAGAGATCGTTATGCATTAAGATCCAGCATATTTGTATTCAGTACTTACATGTGGAAATTGGAAAAAAGAAATAGATTAAATACCACTAAATACTACATACATAACTAGTTCGCACCACAAATAAGACTCCGGTTGATTCTGTCGTCTTTAGGTCTTCAAAGACGACTTCACTATTCAAACAAATAAAATATTATTCAAGAAAATCGTTTGTTTATCCTTTTTGTGTAAAAAATGCTAACACTGCAAATAGTTTGTTTATAAAATGTGTTTGTTTAATATGCTCTCAATGAAACACACAAAATACAAATAAATAATTCACAATAAATAGCTTAAGTCTACTTCTGTTCGACATCTTCAACAAGAAATAAATAAAATTTACATTCATTCATTAAGATAATTTTTTAATTTAGTTACATTATTTTTAGGGCGATTTCTACTAAGTCGGGGTTACGAGCTAAAATTGATTTACTGGCATTTTGTTGTTGTTGTTGTTGTATTCTAAATTAATTAATTTCGTGCTAGGATCTTAGGGCGGGATGGGAGGGTCGGATTATTTAATAATCAATAATACAATAATAAATAAGTATAAAATAAATAATCAACAGCACCGAAACTACTGCCATTGGTGCTGATTGCGATAGGCCAGATAGTGGGCCGCATCCTGCGCCTGCTGATGCTGCGGACGCACCTGATAGCTATCGGTGGAGGAGTCCACTTCCTCGACAGAGGGATCCGTTTGCAGCGAGCGCTTCCAATAGCTGCCCGGCTCACTGTTCCAGTCATCGCCATGATCCTCATAGTGGTGCTGATGGTGGGCATGTTCAACGTATACAACCTAGTTAGAAAATGATGCGAAAAATGTGTGGCGTGAAGTAAGAAACACCAGAGGAAGTACCAAAGAGGCCCAAAGTGTGAGATGGGTTCGGGGGGTTTGTGTGTCTGCTGGCCTGAGGCCCAACCTGCTGCCTATACTTACACGGACAAAACGTCTGATTTTTTGTTTGCCTGTTTTTTAACCTATTTGTTATGTTCTAATGATCTTATTGGATATTGTTATTTTAATTGGATTTGGTTATATTGAGGTTGGTTCCGAAAAAAAACTTTGCTAGCTGTCCAAAGTTTTACCATATCTGAAACCAAAAAGGTCTGAATATGTTAGCGTACGAAACATTTTGTAGATATTCGAGTGTTTTGGTTGGAAACTCTGGTTTGGAAACAGTTTTCTTATGTATATACACCAAGTGTCGGAAAGAGAGAGAGAGTTGTAGGTAGAGTGATAGAAACAGAGCGGGGGCGCTTCCCTCAACGGGAAAAACGCCAACAAACCTTTTGCCTTAGGGTTATTAACAATTTCTCAACTGGAATAGTGCAGCAGAATTTTTTTTTGGTAAATATTTAGAACAAAATGTAACGAACTGTGGTCTCATAACCAGAACAAAAATGGTTTGTTCGTGTGTCGGTACCAAAAACAAGAACATTTAAAACACTCAACTTCCCCTCAACTTACCTTCGAAGGTGCACCACCGCGCTTCACATCGATCCAGAATCGAGCTATATTGATCAGCAGACCAATCAGGGCTATGGCAAAGAACTTGATCTGTAAGTGTGCACCCAATATTTTCAACAATAGTTCGATTTTGGCCTTGAGGAATGAGCCCAAAAGCATCAGCTTCATCAGTGCCTTCTTCTTCTTCTTCTTTTTGCCGCGCGTCACTGTGAATCAAGGAATGGATTTATGTATCTGGATTAGTTTTAATGAAGACTTACTGCTTTGACAAGAAACAAACGCAATTCAAACACATTAAAACAATTTATCAATATTTGTCGCTTGGGAGGGTGGTGTTTGTTAGTACTTAGTGTGAACTGCAGTGCGCGTCAAGTGCTCGAACTAGTAAACTCAATTCATAAACGGTTAACAAATAACAAGGCATTCAAAAAGCATTCAAGCAGGCAACAAATGAAATTATAAATACAAAGCTTATTTCTAGAGAAATATTTTACACGAAGTCAAATTCAAATTTGAATCTGCTCTGTAACAGCAACTGACTGCTGTGACTGCAGAGCTTATACCACTGCTTAGCACTGCTTAAACCAATACCTTCATGCCATGAACTGCTTATCAAAAGAGCTAAACTTTAAGCATAAGCTTTCAAGTCAACCAAAGCTTTGTATTAGAGATGAGATATTGTGTCAAGCAGTGTGAAGGCAGCCTAACGTCTCACGAAAACTTAGAAAATTAGTTAGTCGGGATTTACACAATAATGTTTTGACGAAGTTTTCTCTATAGGCGAGTGAATCTGGTGAGATTCTGTAATATATTTTATCTATTATTATTAATTTCCGCGGTATATCCTGCCTATTTGGACGGGACTTAGACAAGTTTTACACGGAGAAAACAAACTTCATAAAGTTTTTAAAAAAGCTTACTTAAAGGGTCAATCGACTTAACTACTGGTACCTGCTGAAAACGAAAGCTTCACCGTGTAAAACCCCTTTTAGAAAGCTCTACGAAATTTGCTTTATTGTGTAATTCCCGACTTACACTATGGAGCAAACTTCATGACGTTCTTTAAAAAGCTTTTGCTTGTAGGAAAGAGCTGTAGAAGGGCAAGCGACATCACTATACCTCTTTCCTACAAGCATGAGATTTCTGGAAAACTATATGAAGCTTGCTCCACCGTGTAAATCCCGACTTAGAAATGTTTTACTCGCTGAAGCAAGCCCCAAGACGTTTTTCAAACAGCTCTTGCTTGTAAGACAGAGGTGTAGGGGCGTAGCTTTGCTCACTTCACCTCTTTCTTACAAACGCTAATGGTTTTCAAAACTTGAATATATTTCTTTTCAAAAAGTTTTGATCTTAAGCCGGCTTAACCAAACTTATTGAATTCAAAACCAGTGAGAAAGTCGGTCAAGCCCGACTCTAATATAGTCTGAATCAACGATACGTGATCTGTATTATTTGTTTTGGATAAATATTCATGCTGCAGAAGCAGTTGAAATCAGCGCTGCTATCCATTCGATCTTTACTGATCCTTTGGCGAGTCGATTAATCATCCTGATAGCTAAATATGTCCTTCTGCCTATTGAACCGACAGAGAAATGACTTTATACGGACAGATGGACATATCTACATCGTCTGTTGATGCTGATCAAAAATATATAATAGCCATGTCCGTCCGTATTAACCGTCCGTATTAGCAAACAGACCTTAAAGATTGTTAGAAAAAGAGGCTCGACATACGCTTCATATAAAGGGTGATTTTTTAGCTACTTTCTATTTGGCAACACTGTTTTTCGGCAGCATAGCTGTTCTCGTGTCACATATTCCTGTCAAACATGTTCAGTTTGGTCTATAATTTAACCATAAGTGTCGACAAGTGGGCAGCCTTTGACACATCTTTACTATTTATGTGATAAATACAAATTTTGGGAGTTACAGAGTATGTTTCAGCTCTAGAACACTACTAGATTCCAAGATTGAAGAAAGGTTTTCCAGACTCAGTGCAAAGTTTGTGACTAAAGCTTCAAAACTGAAGGAAGAGATAGCTTAGAAACAGACGGACATATTAAATAAACACAGCTTTAGTAATAAGCCCGAAAGCCTGGCTGAAAGTTTTGGCTAGACTTTTAAAAGAACTGAATAGGAATGATGGGTCTGAATATGAGATAATAAAATTTCTTCTTAGTTAAGCACTGTCCGAAGGGTTCTTATTCATGTCTAAAGTTATATCTGTGGTGATACAACCAAGCCGATTTCCAGACTTGAATACTATAAGTATTCTTGGGTTTTGACTCAATCTAAAATATACTAAAGCTGAACTTAGCAATGCAATTTCATATCAAATTCCTGATAAAACAGTTTTGCCTTGACGTTGCGCTTAGACTAAAGTAATTATGAACAGTGTCCACCACCAATTTGTAACCAGGCATCCCTTCACCAAGACACTTAAAGAAGGCACTCAAAAAATTGTGCTTGAAAAAAGGTGCGCAAAAGTCATTGGAAAACCACACGCAGCAAACAACACACACCTCCATTACTTCTACCATATTTTGTTGGATTCTTATGCTTGCGCTTTCCACCGCTGGTCAAGAACACATCACCCACATCGGTCAGTTCATCCAGTAGGCCGAGTCCCAGGTGATCGGTGGACTCGTGCTCCAACACAACCGGCGAATGTTGACCCTTCCGCTTGCGTTTGCCACGCTTGGTCTTCCGCTTGAAGGGTCTGCCGCCATGACCGCCTCCATGACCGCCTCCATGTCCTCCTCCTCCGCCTGTATGACTCGCATGCGGAGAGTCCACTTCGTGGTGTTCTGGAGCTGCCTGCACTACCACCAGAGTGGTGGGCTGCTCTTGTTGGCCCTTCTTCTTGTTGCGTTTTTTGTTTTTGTTCTTCTTTCGCTTGCCAGCGCCTCCGCCGCCGGGTTTTTTGAGTGCACCAGCCGCCTGCTCTTGACCTTCCTCCAGCTCAATGAATTCCACGCCACTTGAGTTGGTGTCCTCACTGAAGATGGTGTTTTTGCCATCATCAACTGGCTGGGCCACTTGTAGATGGTTTACATTTTCACTTTCAGTTTCTGGTTCCTCCTCCACCTCCTCGTCTGGCTCTGAGTCTTCTTCAGCCTCCTCATTACCATCCTCCTCTGTCTCGTCCGCCTCATCTGCCTCCTCCTCGTCTTCCTCCTCATCCTCGGCTGTATCACTGCTGTTAGGTTCATCGTTGGCATCCGTTTCGTCGTCATCGTCCACATCGTTTTCACTGGCCACTTTCGTTGTCTGCAGGTACTCGTACTCGCGGCCCAGGAAACTACAGTTTGTCCAAGGGGGAGGGGAAAGGTAAGCAACTGGAAGTGCCAACGAAAATGTACATTCAACTCACCCATCCATGGTCTCGGCCAGGTATTCCTTCATATAATTTGTGCCGATTTCAATTTTCTTTAGTATCGACGACGGCTTCTCTTTAACCGGCAACTCCGAGGCGCTGTAGCCGCGTCTCTCAATCGTTGCGTTCAGCTGGCGGTCCGCTTCGACTAGACGAAAACAAGATAAATGTTTTTAGTGTTTATTTTTTTTAATTGGTTTTTCATGCAAAAAAAAAATGTCAAAATTTGTGGTGGGATTGTGTGGCCAATTCCGAGTAAAGTCCCCTCTATCATTTGATCAGTGAGTGACCCTTAGGCTAAGATTAGCAAGTTTGGCACATCTTCTAACTTTGAACTCTCTTTTTGTGGGTGTGAATTGAATTTTGCTGGAAAATTTTCACTTGAATCAAGATTTTCTCTTGCCGGCAGCCATCATATGTGGGAAAGCCTTTGTTTAGCGTATTACAAACAAAAATTTGCAGTTTTATTTTCCCACTTGCAACTAATTGACACCTGTGGGGGTTCAATGTACAAACCTGAGGTCTTTAAAGTCAAAAGAAACCATTCTTAAGTAGTCAATTGACTTAAGTAATAAGTTGTAGGCTAACGTTTAGAAGGCTTAAGAGTTTGATAAAGAAATGATTTGAGTCATTTTTTATGCATAGTTTGCCATAGTTAACAAAAAAGTACGTTTTGAAGGCAACCTCTTTAGTTTACTTGTTTTTCAACTTGCTTTTTGTTAAAGGACCAAGTCAAACACATAGACAAGTTTTTCCATATTGCAGTAAGACATTAGCTTTGAAGTGGGAAGTAAAACTGGTTCTGAACCTAACCGCTTACTCCAGTTCGTGAGCCAGAAATCGCTTAAACTCTTACAGAGCAAACGATATATGGCTTCTGTTAGTGCCCGGACAAACCAATCGAATAATTTACTAATTTTTAAGTACTTTACTGGAACTAATGAACGAATCTTGCAAGATGCTTAGTTTCTGTAGCAGGTTTCCTTCCTCGCACCGGTTAGTAACCATGGAGAAGACGTGGTATGCGAAACTAACCCTAGAACCCAGGATATTTTCGTAGGTCGCTTAAAAACATGCCCTCTATTGTTGGCGAATTTAAATGAATGTCTGGTCTG
>JAWNNO010003410.1:0-40087 GCA_035044985.1 Lordiphosa fenestrarum
CTACAACTCTAAACATTATATTATATCAATGCTCAGACAACATTGAACCACGTAGAAGAGGTCTTCCGATCCGGCCGATCCGGAGCGGCGCACTGAGACTGTGACTGAGGCAGCCAATTGAGTTTTTAATTTAGGACGGGCTATCGGTCTATTGATGACTGCCGCATAAATCTCTGTCGATGACGAGGGAGGGGACGGGGGAGCGTTAAAGCATTTACCTTATTCCCTCCATCAGTTAGGGGACAGACACACGAGTCGCGCGCGAGCTGCACGCTTCGCTTACTTCAGGCCTATTCTCATTCTACTCCCACCCCTTCCCTCCGCAACGATTCACCCTTCCGTTTCCAAACAATAAAACATAAAAGCGGGGGCGAGGGCGGGACAGGCACTTGATATTTATAAGGCGTCTTAATGAAGTGAGAAATGTTTTCATATGGTCTAAGAAAAAGACTGAGAGTCGGAATCAGTGCCGCGTCCATTCTTACCCGTTCGCCGCCTTTAGTGTCGATGACGATCCTATCAGAGAGAGCGAGGTGGAGGCAGAGGCGTCGCAGTAGTTGCCTATTCTTAGAACCCGTGCACTCCGCGGCTCCACAAAAGTCACACAATAACAACGCCACTAAGTGGTACACACTATGGGCACGAGCCAAGTGTGTCCAAGTCCCAAGTGGCGTATTATTCGTGAGGGTGTGTGGGAACGCTGGTGTTGACGGCTCCGAAAAACGGATACAACAAAGTGTTCACCACAGATTCGCCAGCATCCGTCAATGAGCCCAACAGAAACAGCTGACTGCGATTGAGGAGCAAGAGAGTCGGTCCAATACCTTGTACCTGCAGTTCCTTTAAATATTTTAATTTTAAGAGTTGATAAAAGTTAACTTCGGCTCGGCCAAAGTTTGTATACCCCAGCAGTTCTTGATAAAATTGACGTAGATAATATTAAATGCTGGAAAGTTAAACTTTGATCGATAAGTTATCCTGATTTCTACATATGTCAAGACAGTACAAACCATCTATCTTTAAAACTGTGGGAGATATGATGTTTTTTCCAAATTTCGGGGCCAAAATTGAAGATAAACTTGATCTGCCTGCAAGTATAAGAAGTTTCTGTCCCATTCACCTCAATCCTCTATCTCTTACTATCCCTGAGATCTGTGCGTTCATACGAACAGATGGACATGGCTATATCGACTCGGCTGTTGATGCTGATCAAGAATATATATAGTTTATGGGGTCGGTGATGCTTCCTTCTGGCTGTTGCATACATTTGCTCGACTTTTAGTATTCCCACTTTAATCTTCGAGTAACGGGTAAAAAAAAAACGAGAAAGCTAAGCTAACTTCGTCTGTGCCGAAGTTTTTATACCCTTGCAAGTGCTCGCTTAAATATTTTCAAAAAATACTTTTTTCCCATTTTCCGACCGATCGTTCGTATGGGAGCTATATGATATAGTCATCCGATTTGGACAAAAACTTGTAGAATTGTGTAAAAGCACGAGAAACAAACAAATACAAAATTACAGGATGCTACCATTAAAAATAAAAAAAGTTTTTCTAACTAAGACTGTTTTTTAGACCTATCTTTTGTATGGCAGCTATACCATATAGTTGTCCGATTTTGATAAAACTTGGTAGAATTATAAAAAAACATATAAAACCTACGATTACAAGTTTGGAGTCGTTTCCATTTAAAAGAAAAAAGTTTTTTATACTAAAACTAGTTTTCCTACCGATTGTTCCTATGGGAGCTATGAGATATAGTCATCCGATCCGGTCGGTTCCGACATAGTAGTAGTGTGCAGCAAAAATAAGACTCTGTGCAAAATTTCAGCTCGATAGCTTTAAAACTGAGAGACTAGTTCGCGTAGAAACAGACAGACAGACGGACAGACGGACGGACAAAGCTCAATCGACTCAGCTCGTCACCCTGATCAGGAATATATATAGTTTATGGGGTCGGAAATGAATATTTCTATGCGTTGCAAAATTCTGGGCAAAATTATAATACCCTTTGCAAGGATATAATAATAAAAATATCTTTAATTCTATACTTTGCAAGGCGGGCCTAAGAACCGTTTCGATTTTTGGGTCCACCAAACCGGACCCAGCACCGGACCATCTAAATTGTTAACGGAAAAGAACCTTCTCTGCTTGGTACCAGGTTCGGTTCGAAGGCTCACTTTAGTGCGTTTTTTACAGAACTTGTAAGACTATCTCAATTTGACAGGACAAATATGTAGCAAGGAGCACTATTATTTTAAAACAATATCCAAGCTCGGCATTTTACGATTTTGAACTACATAAAAGCATAAGTTATGTTGTGCAAGTGGTATTGTGTAATGTTTTAATAACTTCTTTATCTGGATGCTTACTTCCCAACCAATATATGTCTTATTATATTTATCTAAGATTCCGTGAACAAAGCTTCGAACCAAAACCTTAGGTTTGATAAGAAAAGCAACCGGTCTGAGAACTGAGCCTTAGACCTTCCGAACCTTGTCCAGAATTTCAGTGGTTTGCCGCCCCGATATTTGCTAGTGTTTTGGAGTTTGAATCTCTAGACTTTAAACTCAGCTAGAACGTACTTTTTAAAGCGGAATAAATGACATATAAATATCCTCAATGAGCCATTTTTCTATTTAAGTAACGTTTTTCTGAAAACATCAATACTATCGATATTTTTACCTTAAAATGTTCATATCGAAATGATACTTTTCAACAAATCGATATATTTAGATATTTTGAACTGTCCGAAGAGCCTAGTCGATATACTGTTCAGTGTCGGAAATGCATCCTTTCCTGGGTTCCAATCACCACTCATTCAGACACTCATTCGGGCAAGCGGAATAATTGCAAAGTTATAGCAACAATGGAGCGCCAGATTAGTTTTAGTAATGGTTGGAAAAATCTGTCCTAGTCAGATCAAAATTGATTTATTTCACGGAAGCTATGCTTTCTCTGAGTTCACTACCAGCTAATGAACATACTAATACATCTCCTTCTAATACTAATTTAAGGAGCTGCCCGTTCTGCTCCAGCTCCAGCTTGTGCGCCTTTTTGGGCAAACATTTTAATCGCCCTTGGCCAGTTCAGCATAGATTAAGGACTATCGCACACTCACCAGGACTAGGTCTACTACACGACACCCTTAAATAGGTAGGTGCGATGTGCATGTCATTGCCACATTGTTCAGCCTATTTGCGGTCGATGTGTGTGTGTGGGGGTGCGAGTGTACATGCGCTCGATAGCACTTAGGCACTTTACCACAGATTTATTTGCCATTTTAGGAGTCATTAACTGCGCAAAGGATGACACTCTCTCCCATCCACCTCTCCCCCTGCCACCAAAACGCACGCAATTGACGCAACGCCCCGTGCGATGGGTGGCTAGCTGCGGCCACTGAACAGAGCTAATTAGCTAGGCTAGGCCACTTGGTCTTGACGTGCGCCCTAATCCTTGTTTTTTCTGTGGCCGTCAAGTCATCAAAACTTTGCTCATTGCGCCGGCATGTGTCGCATTGCCACCGCCAGCAAATCAAGTTATTATCCAAGGGCTTTAAAAACCATTCGCCAATAATTGCAATTATGTAGGCCAGGCGTCGACGGACGTGCAGCCGGTGCCACTCCATGGAGTGGAGAGCGGCAGCAGTAGCTCGACAACATTGGGCAACCCCTTATGGACGTGGACTGGAACAGTTACAAATTCGACTCTGGGGATGGCAGAAAGAAGGAACTGGGGTGGGGCAAATTGTGATTTCAATGCCATTTATGACTTGGGTCTGCGATTGCTCAAGCTCGAGCAGGTCTGAGTCGAGGAGAGTCTAATGACCTACCTGAGAAAATGGAGATACACATACATTGATTTGTCTGTTCCCTCGCCTCAGTATTTTCAAGTTCGAGGGATTCGTGATTATCCCGGCCGGGTAGCATCATCAGTATCAAGAGCCGATATTTCAGTCTCTCTGTCTGTCCGTATGATAGGGGTTTGATTTATATATATTACATATGCTTCTTACACTTGCAGGCAGATCAAGTTTATTTTCCATCTCTGCCTGCAATTATACAAAGTCCTGATTTCTAACTCAGTCAGTTAAGTACGTACATTAGATTAGGGTTCCACCTTTCCACTTTTAGGGGACCACAACTAGGCAATTCTTGATCTATTAGCCATTCACAAATATTCTTTCTAGATTCCTAAAACTCAGCGGTTGGATATAAGCATTGAAAAATCGAATTAATTAATTTATTCAAAATTCGAAGTTAGATTGATAACTAAGGGCCGGATTTCACATCTTCTAGATAGCTATTTCGCTACAGATGAACCCATAATATAGTCTGTTATACGTAAGTTCATGTGACAGACAAGGCTATCTAGATGACGGGAGTTTTTGTATGAAATTCAAACCTCTAATTATTTATTTAAAAGCCAATGGCATCTTTATCTTTATTTAAGTGGCATATGGGCATTTCCGCAAAAAGGTCCACCGACACGAAAAAATTAAAAGTAGTTAAAAACACTATATTTTGTCACGTTTTCCCCAGGGAAAAAATTAAATTAAACTAAATTAAGCCAGTAGCAAATTTGCTCATAGCCCGTTTCGAGATTTTCGAACGCAAATTCGCGCAATCACAGTTTTTCTCATTTTTATACTTTTATGGCAAGTTTTTTCCTAAAATACTGCCTATGGATTTCATTGACGTTTGATATCTAAAACTGTTCTAAGGGTCCGAAGGGTTAAAAAAGGTTGGATAAGAGGCTATATCAAAAAATGTAATTCCAATTAACTGTAAGTTTTTGCTTTGCATTAATCAGAAACCACATAAATATCTTGATGGAAAAAATGTCGCGTTCGACATGTCACGTAGCGACACAGATCAATATTTAATGAAAAAAAAATACAGAAGATTTCCAAACCAAACAAAATACATTTGAAAGAGCAATTCATTGATGAGATATTAAATCAATTTGGGCTTTGTTGGCTCCTCAGGATTCGCTAAACTTTGTCTTTATATAGAGAGGCACGAAAATCGCTTCTGTTTTTGTCGCGTTCCAATC
This sequence comes from Lordiphosa fenestrarum, assembly GCA_035044985.1. Lineage (NCBI taxonomy): Eukaryota > Metazoa > Arthropoda > Insecta > Diptera > Drosophilidae > Lordiphosa > Lordiphosa fenestrarum. The sequence goes on from JAWNNO010003410.1 coordinate 5,055, forward strand.
GCTTCTTATTTTGTCTATATTTTGGTAACTCGACTTCACTTGCTATTCTCTTTTAGCAATAATTAAAGTGCTAGCGAAGACCTTTAATATGAAGTAAAGAACGAATTAAAAATGCGCTTTAGTTTGCTTGTTTTTTTACTTTTAATGTGTACGACGGCCGCGTTCGACAGAATGGAAATGCCCATATGTCGCATAAGAATTGTAATCGATGTTGCTATGAAAATCAGCAAGAGTATACATTTAAGAGATTTTTATTCAGGGTGATAATCGCACTTGAAATCTAGCTTTTTGTAAAAAAGATGTTCAATTTACGGCCAATTTGTCGATAAACACTTTAATAACGTAGAAGGTAACCAAATGTGGTTTATAAATGATTAATAGAGAATTCAGTTCTCTGTCAAGTGTATGTTTCCATATTAAAGTCCACAAGCGAAAACTGAAGTTATTACCCAATTTTGTTTTTTCTTCAATTTTCTTTACATTCAGAAAACTAGCCGAAAAAGTAGACCCCGCTAAAAAAAAAATGTTAGCAGTGTTTTCCAAATCAGTACGTCGAACGAAATGATCGGAATACAAAAAACTATAAGCTAATGTTATTTTTATACATTACATTTTATATACTTTTGCCCAGAGGTTTGGAACACATAGAAGGAACCGTTTCGGACCCCATAAACTATATATATTCTGAATCAGGGAGACGAGCTGTGCAGACTGAGCTTTATCCGCAAACTAGTGTCTCAGTTTAACAGCTGTCAAGCTGAAATATTGCACGGAGTCTAGTTAAACAGCTAAGCTGGTCGAATTATGGCTAAAACAAACAGCTATGGGCAGCACTTTACACACCTTAACACTTTGTATTGTAAATACAAACATTGGAAGGTACCGAGTATGTTATAGTCGGGCTTCTCCCACTTTCGGAATTGTTTTAAAATATTGTTTTCTACCAAATTTAGGAGAATCCATGTAAAAGCTTAAATGAATTAGATTGTCCAAGTTAAAGAACGCTAGCTATATAGTCATCCCAACCGATCGGTCTGGATATATTAGAAGTGTGAAGTTAAAAGGAGACCTAAAAATCTCTTCGGTCGAAATCGCTCCCAGAACTGCCAGAAATTTAATTTTCTTAGTGGGAAAGAGAATTCGTTCAACTGGATCTAAGATAATTGTTCATCCAACCAACAAATTTCCCATATTTTAGTGTTTAATTAATTTGAATTTCAATTGAAATCTTCAATTGTTTTATGTTGTTTTTTGATTCATGCTTACATTATTATTAACATTAAATTTGAAATGCCAAATTTAAAACAAAACTTGGCAACCCTAAGCGCGTTTGTTGTTGTCAAATTTCCATTCCCATTGAGGCAGAGTGGGAAGTCGGTTTTAGTTGCTGTGGCAGTCTTCGGTTGGGTTTTTCGCTTTTAACATTAAAACATATTAAATATGCTATTTATTTGATGCAGGCTATCTAGTAATTTAATGTTGTTTACATTTCCAGAACTAACTAACGACTAACTTTTCCAAAGCACAAGAGATCTGAAAGAATCCTATGGGACACCGAGTTTCCGATAGTTCCGTTTCGTTACTTCGGTTACCAATGTACAACTGTTCACTTCGGCTTCTGTTACGATTTAAATCTCTACTCCAAAGGGTATTCCAAACTTCTTCACAGCCGAAGAAAGTTTCGCCTTATTTTTCTTCGTCCCATCCTCTTTGCCCCGCACACTGAGATATTTTGTCAAATAATTTTGACTTTTTATAAATTATTTCTTGGGGAAATCATAAATGTTATATTTAGACATGAACAAAATTTATAGTGACATGTTCTAAGGCAGAGTGCGCCGCGCATGGAAATCAAAATCGAAGTCGTCGTCGCTGCCATTGGTGGCAACGTGCAGCCGGGTTTCGTGACACGAATAGATTAATGCTGCTCAATGCCGAATCCAAGTTCATCGTTTGAGTTAACAATCATTCGGAGTGGAGTGGAAATACTTAAACAGATCTGACTACGATAATGCTAGATCGACTTAATTCTCCGATGAGTTTGATTATGCTTTGGCGTAATGCTGGGGTGCGAAAGGATATATATCAGGCAGATGAGTGGCAGAGTTTTACACCACAGTTTGAATATATTAAATTATTAATCCCAAGGATTCTTTATACGGGTCAGTCCAGTTAACTCAGACACCCAAAATTGTTTAATGTAATCCCAATTGTTGACATCCCCCAGCACTAATAGTTCGCGAGATATAAACAACAAAGAATATAAAACTTTTAAACAAATTATAGCTTTTTAACGGTGCATACGATTTAAGCGGCATAGATATTAATTATTATACTATATTCATCTCTTCTAGGTAAGAAAAATTCATTGGGTGCCATGAGTCCACTTTTATACTCTGCACCTGAGGTACACAGAGTATATTGAGTTTGTGCAAACAGCCAGCATCTCCGACCCCATAAAGTATATCAGATCAGCATTAACAGCCGATTCGATATAGCCATGTCCGTCTGTCCGTAAGAGATAGAGGTTTGACATGTATGGGACAAAAACTTCTTATACTTGCAGGCAGATCAAACTTATTTTCAATTTATTTCGATTTTAACATGTTTCGGACTAAATGTAAGTACTTCCAGGAGCAACAAAACGTTATGAATTCTATCCCAACCGAACTCGAATCTGCCAGCCGTCTGGGTGTACAATTGAGATGGCTTATTGACGGGGATATGAATCAACCAACTGTTATAGGGCAGTTGAAGTGTTTATCCCGCAAAATATGTTTCTAGATATGTCATATTTCTAACCGATGGCAGCAAGTGTGTGCCAATCCGCGTGCTTTTATACACCCACATATCGATTGTCGCTTCGTGCTCGATAAATTAAAGCCCCCCCAGCCCTCCTTGGCTCACCTCTAGCTCTAGCACCACCTCTCGCTCCCACAGCGTGCAGCACAGCTGACAGATTACAATTTAAACACGTGGATTAGGTTGGGGGCAGCCCGTAGATTAGGAAGAAAAACAGAAGCGATTTCTGGGCAATTAATTATGACATCGTGATGCACATTGGCTGCCACACGCCCGAGTCCTCATTTCTGGAGTTTCCCGTGTAGTTGGGCACTGGCGGGTTCGAAAGAACTGTAAATACTTGGCCACTCCACTCCGCACCTGTTGTGCACAGCCGCCCCGCACCCTTAGACACCCTCCGCTGGCGGGCGGTGATATTTGTGTGGGGGTGGGAAGGGTGTGCTCGCTCAATGGCCTCTAAATTTGCTTTGCCGGCAAAAGTTTTCGATTTGCCGTCCCATGTAGGAATTATTAGACATTTATTGTTGTGCGCTGTGGTAATGGATGAAGATGGATGATGGCGATTGATGATCGTTATTATCCATATCATTCAGGGGGTGGCCGTGCGCACATACGTGTTGACATGGCACTGCAGGCAACTCTAGCTCGGATTCGAATTCGGATTCGGGCTGCTCCTCATTTGAGACCCCATTGTTTGTGGAACAAAGCGGCTGCTTCAATGCGACGGCATTGCCGCTACTTTGGCAACAAAACATCGACAATGAGCTTCTAATTTGAATGCTATTTTGTCCTTTGTTGTCACAGATTTAATCATCTCCTCCTGGGCCGGGGGACTGGCTGGCGCTTTTCCCATCATTAGAGCAGCCATTGTTTTCGAATATGAATGAGCAGCTCCACCCACGGTTCGAAGGCGTGCGGGGTGGGACCGATGGGTGATCGAAAGTGTTCCAGGGCAGGGCCGCGCTAGATCCCTGACCCGGCTCCGCCCCAGCCTGGCCAACTTGGCACATTTCCCTTGAACACCGGCCGGACTCTTGCCGTCTTTGTTTTCGGCGTCCTGTGGCAACTGGATTACGTGTGCAGTGCCCCCCAAACATATTATACAAATTATGTTTTCAATTCAAATTTCAATTTCCCCAATTTGTGTCTGAATTTCCTGGACGGGAACGGGGGTAGCCGGCGTGGGCCACGACATGTGGAACAGCCGTGCGTGTCCCGCTCCCGTTCCCGCTCCCGTGCTCGTCTCGGTCCCGTCAGCGTCAGTGCGAACGTGAAATAACTCGTAATTGAATTGACGCTGACGCCGACGCAGGATGCAGCGTGCCAAGAGCACTGGGGAGAGTTGCGAAAAGCCAAGCAAAGAAAGAAAAACAATTACCTTGAGCACGCTGGGCGGTCCGGTACAGAAACCCTCGCCGGCGGAGAAGCGACAGTTGCCCGCAGACCTCGGGCTCACATGTCGCGACTTTTGCCAAAGCCAAGACCTTTGCACTTGACATTGGCCGCGCGGGTGGGCCTAGGCCAAGGGCTGTTTTGGAGTGGGCATCATAATTAGAATAAAGGCAAAGTCGAGTGGCAGGGCCGCGGCAGCGGGGCCGTGCGCTGCATCGCTCGTTCCAACCCCGGCAAATGAATTCAATTATTCGCTGTAATCCCACGCTGGACACTCAATGGGCTGCACGTGCAGCCGCGAAACCATCGCATTTCTTCTCGCAAGCCTTTCGCTCTCAAGAGAAGTCATTTTTGCGCTTTTTGTTTTTCTTCACCGCGAACCGAAGAGCACACTGAGCCCAGTTTCTATCGTTCCACTTGAGAAGACACAAGCGCGGACTGTTTTAACAGAATTGGATGATCAATTGTAAGACTGTCCTGGGAAATGAAATGTCCTGCAGAATCCCCTACACCAATTTCCGATTGTGGAATCAATTACCTTCGGATATAAGAGAAATAAGCGACGCATTGTAGATGGTTGAAGGGTTACAAGATGAATACCTCTAATTATCAAGATGGGTAAATCTTTGAATCTTTGGGAATCTTTAATGATATTATATTATCTATGTAGCACTTGGAGTAGAGAAACGGACCCCTTTGAGCGAATTATTGAATTTGTAGATGCCGCCCTCTTCTATGATCATTTGACTGGCCAGTTCATTGTATGGCAGCCAAATGACATATTCAATCGATTTTGTTGAATGGCAGCTATACTATATAGCTGTCCGATTTCAACCAAACATAAAGAAATCATGGAAAAGCTTAGCAAACCAAAAAATTCTAAGTTTGGAAGCGTTTCAACTGAAAACTACAAAGTTTTTCTCACTAGAGCCAGTTTTTCGACCGATCGTTCAATCATATTTGATTTTACTATGCCCCTTGTATACTAAAATTAAATTCAAATCACTTTAAATTGACTAAAAACATGATTACATGGCGAATTTCAGTTACCTTCCAAAGCAGGGAATTCCAACTTGAGAATTACAAGCGGTCGTATCAGTTTAGGCAATTCAATATAAGTAGAATTTTAGTCGTCTAGCAGCCAACTGGTTGTGACGACATTCCCATCGTGTTCAAAGGACCCGAGTTCGAGTCCCCCAGAGTAGGTTTAAAATTTATACAAATTTATTTAATTTGTAGCTTTTAGAACCAAATCTGAAAGAATTCTGCTCTAAAATTTCACTACAAAATAAATTGAGTATTAGTGAGCTTTAATTTTAAATAAAATTAAAGAATTTTAGTTATTTTCATTTTCAAGTTGAAGTGTGCACACATCTTTAACGCTAAATCAAGGGAGGAAATATTAAATTCCAAGTCAAATAAAAACATTTTTCACTGAGTGATCAGAAAATTCATTCTATTTCCGTTTTTTTTTGTCAAAGTCTTAAATATTATTAAAATACCAAAAACTTAACTTTGTACATAGTCCTATTTCGTGCCTTAGAGGAATGTTTAAAAAGGCCTACGCAAAGTTTCAAGTTAATCGGTCCATTTGAACTTGAGATCAGAACTACAAGCCTGGTTTTTTAACCGAACCGGTTCGAACTCGAAGTTCCGATTTTTATTTTATTTATTTCCAAGCCGAAACTTTCGGTTCGGTTCAGCAAAAACGGTAGCATTATCTGCTATTTGGTAGGTTCCGAGCGACTGAGTCTTGAAATGCTCAAATGGTTTGAATTATGAAATAAAAAACCCTGGAATAACTTTAAGAACTACTTGTAAAATCACCGCTCATTTTAGCCTTTGTTTTTAAGATCCTCGACTCCAAAGCATTTTCAATGACTGACAAAAGCAGGAGCTTAATACTACATTGGTAATATTTTTCTAAGACATTACGAAATGGAATTTTACTTAAAGCACGGAGTTTTTGGTTCTTCACAGTACTTTAAATCAATAGACACACTTTGGCTCATAAGCTGTTCAACATTGTTTCAATTTATAACCAGAGCTTAAGTTAAAGTCGGTCCTGACCGACATCGATATACCCGTAACGCAGGGGAATTAGTGTTTAATAAACTCTCCTCATAACCGTCCTGTGGAAGAATAGCATTCAAAAGAGAGAGAGAGCAATACCAGTCACGATGCTCGTCCAATGGAAGCAATGAATATTGTAGAGAAAGGTATACAGCCATGCTCCGGTTTTCACTTATTTTTGCGAATCGCAAAGTTTTTGCGAAAATGGGAGCAAGGCTGATGAACTATGTTTTGTGACAATTTGCGGGTTGTTAAAATGTTGTGTTAATGTTAAGAACCGAATGTAACTTGGATATCTTTTTAAGTTTTTATTCTGGTGTAAGCCATAACATAAAAGATTTTAGTTGCGATGCTAGTCGAAGCTAACAATCACAAATAAATCGTCAATACTTACAGATTATATAAATTACATATCAGCTGCAACTTTGTGCATCCAGCTGCGCTATCTGCAAATAAATATAAAAATATTTTAAGAATATAATAGAGATAATAGAGATGCTTGATGTTAAGAGATGCTACCGCTCATACAATTTAACTTTACGGTCCAGAAATGATCGAAAATGCTCTTGTATATATGGGGGAGTTGCCTGAGGAGGCAGCTAAGTCTAGAAATTAGGATATCACAAAATTTCGATTGCAACATACACGTCAGACTTCTCCCGTTTATAGCGGGAAAGCTCGAAAGCTGCCACCTAAGCATTAATATTATATATTAACATTATCATAATATAAAGTAACAAAGCTAAGAATATATTTATACTGGTTACTGGTAGAGTAAAAAGGGTATACTGAAGTCATGCAAATGTGTGTAACAGGCAGAAGGAGGCATCTCCACTCTTTAACAGCCGAGTCGATACAGCCTTGCCCGTCCGTCTGTGTGAACACCTCGATCTCAGAGTCTGGAAGAGCTAGAAACACCAAATTGTAATTGTAAGTCTCTACCATCTCACAAATTTAAATAAAGATCGCATAATAACCCTGCAAACATTTTGTCGTGTTACTTATCTCCCTCGACAATGCGAGAGTTTGGCGATAGCATGAGGGGAGAGTTTGGCGATAGTTTGCCGATTTAAACAAACCAAATACCAAAGGTATCGCTTTTTTATTATAAAAGGGGTTAATTGCCGCTATGTGTTATCGCATTCGGTAAATGGGCGATATATCCCTCCAAAATAGCCTTGAGGGCAAGAATGCGATACTTTATTATTGGTCTCGCTTCTTCATCAGCCCATCTGAGAATTGGCGATGCATCGGGTAACACTTCCTAAGAAGACCCGAATGCGATTCTTCTTGAAGTGAGTTGAACGCCTTTTTACAATATTACCAAAGAAAAATACTTTGGCAACGCTTATTTACCTTAGGTGTGAAATCGCACTGTTAAATAACACAATTTGAAACACCTTTTATTCGTATGGCTCATCTTCACATTCTTATCTCCAGGAAGAATCGCTTTTCTATCGCTAAGAAGAGACTTTTTCCTAACTCCCAGAAGTATCGCTTTCTCATCTCCCAGAAGTGTCGCTTATCGCATAGTGTCACATTTCTTCTCGTAGGGAGGTGAGAATGCGATAATAATGCGATATCGCTAAAGTAAAGCGATACCTACTGGCGAATCAGAGCAGAGCTATAACAAGAAAGAAAGTCGGTCAAGCCCGACTGTAACATACTCTGTACCAAGAAAATTTGTCTTTTGATCATAACTCGAAAACCGTTCATCCGATCTTCTTCATTCCTTTGGCGGATCGATAAGTTATCCTAATAACTAAATATGTCCAGAAGGAACAAGCCATCTATCTTCAAAACTGTGGGAGATATGACGTTTTTTCTAAATTGCGGGGGCGGGAGGGGGCTTGGCCAAAATTGAAAATAAACTTGATCTGCCTGCAGACATAAGAAGCATATCTCCCATACATGTCAAACCTCTATCTCTTACCATCCCTGAGATCTGTGCGTTCATACGGACAGACAGACGGACAGACGGACATGGCTATATCGACTCGGCTGTTGATGCTGATCAAGAATATATATACTTTATGGGGTCGGAGATGCTTCCTTCTGCCTGTTACATACTTTTGCACAAACTTATAATACTCTATGTACCTACGGTACAGAGTATAAAAATTATAAACGAGAAAGCTAAGCTAACTTCGTCTGTGCCGACGTTCATATACCCTTGCAAGTGCACGCTTGAATATTTTCAAAAATACTCTTTTTCCCATTTTCCGACCGATCTGTCGTATGTGAGCTATATGACATAGTCATCCGATTTGGCCAAAAACTTGAAAAATTATGTGAAAGCATGTGAAACAAACAAATACCAAATTGCAGGTTGCTACCACTAAAAACAAAAAAGTTTTTATACTCTGTACCGAAGGTACATAGAGTATTATAAGTTTGTGCAAAAGTATGTAACATCCAGAAGGAAGCATCTCCGACCCCATAAAGTATATATATTTTTGATCAGCATCAACAGCCGAGTCGATATAGCCATGTCCGTCTGTCCGTCTGTCCGTCCGTCCGTCTGTCCGTCTGTCTGTCCGTATGAACGCACAGATCTCAGAGATGGTAAGAGATAGAGGTTTGACATGTATGGGACATATGCTTCTTATGTCTGCAGGCAGATCAAGTTTATTTTCAATTTTGGCCACGCCCCCTCCCGCCCCCGCAATATGGAAAAAACGTCATATCTCCCACAGTTTTGAAGATAGATGGCTTGTTCCTTCTGGACATATTTAGTTATTAGGATAACTTATCGATCCGCCAAAGAAATGAAGAAGATCGGATGAACGGTTTTCGAGTTATGATCAAAAGACAAATTTTCTTGGTACAGAGTATGTTATAGTCGGGCTTGACCGACTTTCTTTCTTGTTCTAACTAAGACCTTTTTACAGACCTATCTTTTGTATGGCAGCTATACCATATAGTTGTCCGATTTTAATAAAAACTGGTAGGATTATAAAAAAACATAGAAAACTTACGATTACAAAGTTTGGAGACGTTTCCATTGAAAAGAACAAAATTTTTCTCAGTAAAACTAGTTTTCCGAACGATTTTTCCTATGCATGGGGAGCTATGAGGTATAGTCATCCGATCCGGTCGGTAGGAGTGTGCAGCATAAAGAAGACTGTGCAAAATTTCAGCTCGCTAGCTTTAAAACTGAGAGCCTAGTTCTCGTAGAAACAGACAGACGGAAGGACAAAGCTCAATCATCACCCTGATCTTGAATATATATAGTATATGGGGTCGGAAATGAATATTTCTAAATACCCTTTGCATGGGTATAAAAAACGTTGCATACTTATCTGAGCCGCATGCCCTGTTTGCTTACATAATGTTTAAATATTCAAATTAATGAAATCTATGATATCTCCTCCACTGAAAATATTTCTGGCCCGACCACTGTGCTCTGGTTGGGCTCCGCGTCCTCAATCTAATCGAGCTACCGGCGACTTCTCGGAATGGATGGTTCTGAAACGCTGATATTGCAGTTCGCTTGAGGTCAGCGCGATTGTTGTCCTGCAGTTTTCCCAACCCTGTTTAAAAAGTGTGCGGACGAATGTTAACACACTTTTCCGGCCGACCCACAAAGTGCATGTACCCCTTGAAGTTTCGATTGCCAGTTCGGGCAAAAAATACATGAAGCCAGCAACAAAAAAGCAGCAGCTACATAAAACGAGCAGTTTATTATTATAATTGAGTTGAACTCATTTGAATTTCACGCCACTTTGAGCCTGAATGAAAATAAGAATGTGAATAATCAGTTTTGCATTACATTTTATTATTTCGCTTTGGTTGGGGGCGTGTTCGGAGTGGCGCGACAGCAGATTCAGCGGCGTCAGCGCCGGGGATGGCCGCTAATGTACAAGCTACGTGCGTTCCAATCCGGATTAAGTATAGCAAATTGAAAGCGAACACAAAACCAACTGTTTGTCATATTTTCCATTCTGATTTCGGTTTGCTCGGACTTTTTTAAATTCCCCGCTGCTCTTATCTCGGCGCCAGATCTCAGCTGTGCGCTTTCAAAATCTTTGCGTAATTGATTTTCCGGTAACGCGAAAATAAAAGGACACAGCTTGGTACAGTCCCCGCCAGGTTGAGGTTGTGTCAACAAAGGGGCCCAGCACAACAATGCCGAATTGTTCAATGGAAAAGAAGGCGAAAAGAAAACTTTTCGGCAGAGTCATTCCCACCCACCGCCACCGCCACTCGAGCAAGTCAATGAAGCGATGACACAGCGTGTCATCGGTGTAATTTGCAGCCGCAGCCCACAGCCAACATTCAATGGATTTGCGTCTCCGCGTCCGCAGGGATTGTTTGTGGCAATATGAACGGTTTGCGCTGCCGCTGGCGGCGACAGTAGCCAGCCATTGGGGAATCGACGTGGCAGCTTCTTAAGCCGAAGCGTCTGCCACAGCCCCAGCTGCTGCTGCTGCTGCTGCTGCTGCCGCGTCCTTATCGGATTTGGCCTAGTTCGAGCGTGCCGCTGAATGTTAATGGCAATCGCAATCGACATCGGAATCGAAACCCCAATCACATGCGGTTGCTCACTGCGTTGGCCAATTTCGCGATGTTGACAACTTGATAGCCACACCCGCCCCTCCAGCATCGAGCTGAGACAGGCGGCCAGGATGGGAAGTCCTATTATTAATCTGTATTCGCATTAATATGCATTTATCGGCTGATGTGTAATTACTGTTGTACACAGAGAGAGAAAAAGGCGGCCACGAAATATACACTGGATGATTTCGGTATCCATGTGGTATGGACATTTTTGCATAAAAAAATTTCCATTTAATGTTAAAAGGATCATAGAATTTCACCCAACGGAGCTGAAAATCATCCAAAGGATATTTTGAAAACTATCCATTCCACTTGGATCTCTATGGATCTTTTTTTTCTGTGTAGATACGTGCAATATCCCGTATGTCTGCTCCTTCGGCGGGGGGTGCCAGCCAGGCTCGGTAGGTAAGTGTCGCTTTTCGCTCGATTATGAGTGCGCTGAGGCGTTCGCATTCGGTGAGCGGGATGGCCGGGAGGCACACACACACACACACACACGCAGCTCTACTGGAAATTCGCTTTGAAGTCTAGGCGCGCTGAGAAGCACTTGACTGACGCCGCGCAGTTGCGGAAGCGTTTACTTGAGTGCGTATTTTGCCAAACACAGACTATCGCCTCCACACGGCCTGGTAACTGTCGCAGCGACATTCCCCGAATCCACCTACGCAATTCATGGAATTGATCAAGATTGGAGTGGCAACCGAGAGTCTATTAATTCCTTATTTATGTGCCCGATTCCGCTTTTCCTCCTGGGGTCATGGCGCGTCAATAATATAAAATAATACGGCAGCATCAAATTGCAGCGCAGCTCTAACGCTTCGGTCTTAAAAAAGTGTCCGCCACAACGATAACTCCTTGGCATTTGGGTGATGTAACAACCCCGACGCATGCATGATTCACAACGCGGTATTTATGGGAGCGAGCCGGAGGATGATGGTGGAGGAACGCGACACTACAGTGTGTGTGCGATATGAGCGACCCTTGTGTGGCGACCTTAAGCCAAATCCATTATGTGTTTCGACTGCTCGGCTGGTACTGAGGGAATGGATGATTATGTTAAGTTCTCTTATGTTAATTAGCAGAACATTAACATTAATGTAAGTGTAATGCATACCAATTTTGACGGCCCAAAAATATGCTATGCATAATCACAATATTTGGCTAGTCATATATTTAGTTTGTGCAGAAGTATGTAACAGCCGAACCCATAAAGTATATATATATAACCAAGCCCATCTGTCTGAACAAAGACTAGATCAAGGATAGAGCGTGACATGTATGGGACATATGCTTCTAATACTTGCCGGCAAATGAAGTTTGTTTTCCATTTTTGCTACTCTCTTTACCTTATAAATTATATACTCTGGAAAAACAAATCAATCCGTACGGGACTATATCAATGCGAAACAGGATTGAAAACTGGGTAAACTCGGATATTCTTGAGCCGAGCCGAAAAAGAAGGGTTTGGTCCCACTTTTTTAATCCCAAAAAGATTATATTTGTCTCGCGTTAATCTCAAAAAGTTTTAGTTAACAGAAAATTCGAGTACAGCATAATCCCAAAGCCGGATCATTTTAAGCATGTTACAGATTAATCTTGCTCTCGCAGAAAAATAATTGGGCTACAAAGCGGTCCTGAACCGAAATCCCGAGAAGCGGATCGGTTCCTGTTTTATGTACATGGAACCTGATCCAGAGCAGTACCTTCTGGAACCCAACCGGACCACCCCTACTTGAATCAAGTTGTATTCATAGAATCACTTTAGTCAGTTGTTAATAGCTTTTAAAACTTAAGCACAATTTATTGACGGGATACAAATAATTGTCAAGTGCTGAATCGGACTATCTTTTTAAAATCATATCCAAGCTCGGCTTATTACGACTACGGAAAAGACATTAAGCATCAACCGATTTTTGAAATGGCCGAACAAATCCATAGATTTATGTACATGCATAGAAGTATGTATGCATAAATGTATGAAATATTATATATAACTTCATGAGCCAAGCTTCGAGCCAACATCTTGGGATTGATAAGTAAAGACACTATTCCTAGATTTTTAAAGTAATTTTGCAATGCGTTTCAAATAACATCTTAATTATCTAAGAAGATGGAAAAAATTGTTAATATCTTTTTTTTGCCACGAAAGGTACTTTTCGATATAAATATATACTTTCTTTAAGTCTGAAAGATAACCCACAAAACCCCCTGCCTTGCTTAATTACAAAACAAAATAATAAGACTATAAGTATGTCGTAAAACATTAAGGGCCGATTTCTCTTTTTCCAGATAGCCCTATCTGTAACATAAACCCACACACAAAAGAGTTAATTCCAAGCTTATCTAACACATTGTAGCTATCTAGGAGATGACAAATCGGCCTTTAATCAATTGTTGCAGCATCCTTGATTTTAGACTGGTAAGGATTCACAGAAAATACGTTTTCTTTAAGAACTCGATGAGTTTCGTTATTTATTTCAAGAAAATTCGCCATATTTTAGAATAGTTTAAAATAGTTTCCTGATAGAGCTTACAAGAGCTTGGCTTTTTGAGAAATCTTTATATAATATGATCTCTATTTTCTGAATGGCCAAATTTTTGGCATAAAGTCGAATTTTTAATGACAATGTTTTATGATGTTTGTCATTTATTCTAAAAGAGGTTACTTCAAATACAACAATTCCAAAAATAAAAGCTGTCGGAGGGCAATTGTAGACTTTTAACAGGACTGCAAAGTCTGATGTTTGCTTGACTGCTTGATTACATAAAACAGCGGAAAAATGTATGCCATATTTGCTACAAGAGACAATTTCTGCTAGTGATCAAATATAATGGGCGAAATATGCAAAATACAGTAAAATTTTATGTATTATGTAAATAATATTAAGCAATTGTGTTAAACCTGTGAAATTATTAACATTAATATGATTTGTGATACGTCCTTAGTCTAAGAAAACTTACTCAAAACACCTATCCCATCATTTTCGCCCAAAATGTTTTTATGTTAAAGTATTCTTCAAATTATGCATTCTCACTTGTTATCAACACTTGTTGCCCGAGTTTGCCCGTTCTCCGACTTTTAGGAAAGATTAAGCTCAGCCTAGGGCGTATTTTCAATGTGAGGCAGATCAATAGTCGAGAAAAACTATACTTTTAAAGGGATTTTTAAACAAAGTAACATGCAAAACGTAAGCTCCAAAACAAAAAATAGTATAAAACATGCGAAAACTAATTAAAAACGAGAAAGCTAAGCTAACTTCGTCTGTGCCGAAGTTTTTAGATCCTTGCAAGTGCTTGCTTAAATATTTTCAAAAAAAACTCTTTTTCCCATTTTCCGACCGATCGTTCGTATGGGAGCTATATGATATAGTCATCCGATTTGGACTAAAACTTGTAGAATTATGTAAAAGCATGAGAAACAAACAAATACAAAATTGCAGGATGCTACCATTAAAAACAAAAAAGTTTTTCTAGCTAAGACTGTTTTTCAGACCTATCTTTTGTATGGCAGCTATACTATATAGTTGTCCGATTTTAATAAAAATTGGTGGGATTATAAAAAAACATATAAAACCTACGATTACAACGGTTTGGAGACGTTTACATTGAAAAGAAAAAAGTTTTTCTTACTAAAACTTGTTTTCCGACCAATTGTTCCAATGGGAGCTATGAGATATAGTCATCCGATCCGGTCGGTTCCGACATAGTAGTGGTGTGCAGCAAAAAGAAGACTCTGTGCAAAATTTCAGCTCGATAGCTTTAAAACTGAGAGACTAGTTCGCGTAAAAACAGACAGACAGACAGACGGACGGACAAAGGTCAATCGACTCAGTTCGTCACCCTGATCAAGAACATACATATATGGTTTATCGAGTCGGCAATGAATATTTCTATGCGTTGCAAACTTCTGGAAATAATTTTAGTACCCTTTTCAATGATTATAATGATTAATTTGTGGTTTTCTGATTTTCTAAAATTATTTATAATACTTAGCCAAAACAAGAAAGAAAGTCGGTCAAGCCCGACTATAACATACTCTGTACCAAGAAAATTATACTCTCAATTATGCAGCAGCGAACAGTCTTTTGATCATAACTCGAAAACCGTTCATCCGATCTTCTTCATTCCTTTGGCGGATCGATAAGTCCAGAAGGAACAAGCCAGCTATCTTCAAAACTGTGAGAGTTATGACGTTTTTTCTAAATTGAGGGGGCGGGAGGGGGCGTGGCCACAATTGAAAATAAACTTGATCTGCCTGCAGACATAAGAAGCATATGTCCCATACACGTCAAACCTCTATCTCTTGCCATCTCTGAGATCTGTGCGTTCATACGGACAGACAGACAGACAGACGGACAGACGGACATGACTCGGCTGTTGATGCTGATCAAGAATATATATACTTTATAGGGGCGGAGATGCTTCCTTCTGGATGTTACATACTTCTGCACAAACTTATAATACTCTATGTACCTACGGTACAGAGTATAATAAAAAGGGAGAGCGAAGTGCAAGTTGTGTAGCATTATTAACCTGTCATTTCTAATATATTTGTTGTTTTTTGTGACAAATAAAATATCAATTTGATCTTAAATTATTGATTTTATATGCTCGAGAATATCAGTTTGATATTTAACCGAAAAGTTAATTTTCAAGTGTTTAAAATCGACTTTTTATTGATATGAGAATATACACTTATTTCTCAACATTTGTAATCTCTCACACTTAAGAATAGCTCCCATACTAAGTCGAAGAGTAATAAAATAATCTACTTCACTACCATTAATATTATCAATTGCGACTTGAGCAAATTCGTACGATTGAACTTCAATAATGTTTCATGCCGAACTTGGTTTTATGCATTAGACATTACAAAAGCAGCAGATGCGCCACAGTGCAACATTTTCCTTCTGTCCCTATCCACCTTCAAGAAACGAGGTGAAATTCTTACGGTTTGTGGGACACTGTTTTATTTTAGTTTGCCTTCATGTTCAGGGTGCACTTACTCTCACAGGATGCAGACTCGCATATGCAAGTTAGTTAGGTGTGGCCCGCAACGACTGCCCTCCTCTAACCTTGCCTCTCATGAAGGACTCAACCAGTCGTAGACTTCGACACTGAACCGCCGAACGGGCCTTCAGTCTGAAGTTCTACTGTACCGTGTTGAAACCATAAAGTGTTTGTCTGCTTACACGAAAGTACATCTCTTCAGGACCGGCCCATCCATATCGCATGTACATACATAAATAAATGTGCAAACTTCCAACCATTGTGCGAATAGGTCGGAAAGCAGACCTTTGCCTCCTCCAGTCAGCCCGCTCGTCAATGAATATCAAATGAGTGTCTCAGGGCGCAACATAAACATCTATGGCATTACAAAGCCATGCCACAACAAAGACCTCCTCCACTGTCCACCCACCCAATGTGCGGCTTTTGAGTGTCTACTTGAAATCTTGTCATTGTGTCGCTTTCCGTGGCGTTAATGAGATGCGCCGTTCTGTATGATGGGCTATTGTGGGCTCCCCAGTGCGAACTCACCCCCGGTCGAGGTCGTGGAACCGATCTTAGCCTTGCAGTAAGTTATTTTGCATTAACCCCATTTACCGCTGGCGCAGCCATCCGCACCCACCCTCGTCTCGGAGGTGGTGATGGTGCAGGCTGTGCATTTGGTCCCCAGCGCTTCATCTGGCGACAATTACACATTTATCTAACTGTGTGCAGATGTGAACCTGCGGGAGCAGGATCATCAGCACTTAATCAATTAACCGACCAGCTTTGAAGCCGCCGTGCTGAACCCGGCTCTGGGTTTCACAGAGATGAAACAAAACGGAATAAGCAAATGAAGTACAATTTAATAATGAAAACAAACAAACAAATAAGTCTGACCAAGCTGCGGGGTGGGGCGCTTGGTGGGTGTGGGTGTGGGGGTAAACGAGGAGGAATAAATAAGGAAAGACAACATACGCCCTAAAATCAACAAAAACTGCAGCAGAAGCAGCACAACGAAACGCAAACAAAATAAAATAACGGAATAAAACAATCAGGAAATTGTCCTTTGATCTTTTTCGTCATGATTCCCACTCCAACCCCCAGCCGAACACCAACCAACCAACCAACCAACCAGCCAGCCAGCCAGCCAACCATGTCAGCGTAATTTTCTACTTCTGCCCCATAACCGAAACAACAAGTTAAACAAATAAAGCGAAATAAAATCACAACAAATTCATCTACCTAATTTGCGATTTGCTCCGCAAAGATAAACACGCGAATAATCAATTTGCTAAACAAAAGTGCCGCCTCCCAATTAGACAAAAATACATATTCGGATACGGATTTCTAGGTGCGCACCACGAATCACATGGACTACTCGAGGGCCTTCACTAACCTCTTTTGCAAGGATAGAAAAACCTATGTATATATACGTATCAGGGAACCGAACCACCATCTGTTGTAAGAACTGTCGACCCGAACCCAAAACGACAGACAAAAACCGTTCGGTTCATAGTTGGTTCAAGTCTAAATGTCTGAAAATTTCGGAATTTGAGCAAGAAAACTTTACCATTCTTGAATCATTCTAGCGATGTAGACGTATTTAAGTACAGCAATCTGCCGGCTTACAAATACAAATGTGCCTTTAATAATATAGCACGTTACATCTGCAGCAATAAACAAGTAAGGAAATCGGTCAAGCCCGACTATAACATACTCTGTTCCTTCATAAATGTTTGTTTTCATATCAAACCTCTATCTCTTACCATCTCTGAGATATGTGCGTTCGGAGAGACAGACAGAGGGATAGACGGACATGGCAATATCGATTCGACTGTTGATTCTGTTTCAGAATATGTATATTTTATGTGCTGGGTTACAGACCTCTGGACAATTTTGTAATACCTTCTGCAAATGTATAAAAATCAAATATGTTTTGCATTTTTTTCACTATTTTAAACATAATTAAAATACTAAATAATAGAAGATAAGAATAATATACGATTCTTTCGAAAGAGTTGAAAAGATTGAAGAGCATATGCAAAGGCTTGCATAAAGAACGTGAATACTCTTTGAGCACAAATCTGGGAATGGTGTCAGGCCCAGCAGAGTATGAAGTGATTTCAAATATGGAAGTAGTAAGGTTTCAGAAATTTTGGGGAGACTTATAGAAGAAGAAGAAGTTGATTGGAAGAAATCAGCGAATGAGTCAACCGTCATTGGATGTATGTTATTTTTGGTGATATTTTGGTTTCAACATTTCGAGTAAATGATTTTGAAATTTAAAAGCATGTACCTGTAATCTGTACTGTTAATTATACTCTGTACCGAAGGTACATAGAGTATTATAAGTTTGTGCAAAAGTATGTAACATCCAGAAGGAAGCATCTCCGACCCCATAAAGTATATATATTCTTGATCAGCATCAACAGCCGAGTCGATATAGCCATGTCCGTCTGTCCGTCTGTCCGTCCGTCCGTCTGTCCGTCTGTCTGTCCGTATGAACGCACAGATCTCAGAGATGGTAAGAGATAGAGGTTTGACATGTATGGGACATATGCTTCTTATGTCTGCAGGCAGATCAAGTTTATTTTCAATTTTGGCCACGCCCCCTCCCGCCCCCGCAATTTAGAAAAAACGTCATATCTCCCACAGTTTTGAAGATAGATGGCTTGTTCCTTCTGGACATAGTTAGTTATTAGGATAACTTATCGATCCGCCAAAGAAATGAAGAAGATCGGATGAACGGTTTTCGAGTTATGATCAAAAGACAAATTTTCTTGGTACAGAGTATGTTATAGTCGGGCTTGACCGACTTTCTTTCTTGTTTTATAATGATTCTGTGAGACACACCTAAAAGTGGCGGCTATTTAGTGGTCTCCAAATAAATGAAATTTTCTTAATATTTAAAAATACAATTTTCGCAACTTCTACAAGCTTTTAAAATGTAGTTGAAGGTATGGGACTAGATTTGAAAGTGTTAGATCTAAGGTTTCGGTTCGAATCTGATTTCACAGATTACTAGGTAAGTTGACAGATTTTTGCCTCTTCTTTCGGTTTTCCTTGTGAGACCTATGTAAATTGTCAATTAGTAGTCAAATTGACCACATTCTTTATAGTTCTGCCCTACAAAGGCTTACGAAAGTGCCTAAATGTGCATATTTGTTTTAGATTTGCTTTCCCCCTTTTCCAACTTGACTTGTGTTTCACTTGCTTCTCGAATTCGGATTGGACTCAAAAAACGTATCATGTCAAGTAATCAACTTAAGCGATTCTTAAGTACATTTCAAGATTAATATTTCTGCTCATATTATTGTTTTATAACAGTTCTTAAGAAGTCGAAGTCGAACCTTTTATTTAAGACAGTGGGTCAATACTTTCCAATACTTGAAAGACTAGGTTAATGGTCCAGTTCGAGGCATCAATAAATCATACAAATACACAGAAAAAAACATCTGAAATCAATCCGAAATGTTATTGAAAACAGGGTAATCCCGTAGCAGGCTTAAAATGATCCTGTTTTATAGGATTAAACAAGAAAGAAAGTCGGTCAAGCCCGACTATAACATACTCTGTACCAAGAAATTTTGTCTTTTCATCATAACTCGAAAACCGTTCATCCGATCTTCTTCATTTCTTTGGCGGATCGATAAGTTATCCTAATAACTAACTATGTCCAGAAGGAACAAGCCATCTATCTTCAAAACTGTGGGAGATATGACGTTTTTTCTAAATTGCGTGGGCGGGAGGGGGCGTGGCCAAAATTGAAAATAAACTTGATCTGCCTGCAGACATAAGAAGCATATGTCCCATACACGTCAAGCCTCTATCTCTTACCATCTCTGAGATCTGTGCGTTCATACGGACAGACAGACGGACATGGCTATATCGACTCGGCTGTTGATGCTGATCAAGAATATATATACTTTATGGGGTCGGAGATGCTTCCTTCTGGATGTTACATACTTTTGCACAAACTTATAATACTCTATGTACCTACGGTACAGAGTATAAAAATTTAATTGTGAGTGTAATCAATCTTTTTTGGGATCGTATCAAGACTATCCGGGATTACCCTGATTTCAATCCCGTTTCGGATTGATTTCTTTTTTCAGTGTATGCTTTGAATCCATGTTTCGAAGTGTTTCAGAGCTTTGATCTTTAGATTTGAAACGTAGTCTACATGCAGTTTATAATACGAGTCAAATGATATCTTAATTACCCCAAAAGACCTCTTTATTTCAAAGATATGGCTATTATTTAATGAATTCAATTATATCTACCACTGAATATAAATATCGTAAGTTAACTTTTTCAGCATCAAAAGAAATATCGAAATAGATATTTAATAAAAATTAACTGCCAGCCCAAGTATTTAGAGAAACGGGAAGGCGAGGCTGATTACCCTCCTTGCAAGTGCAAGTTTTGATTTACGGAATTCAACCAAATTTTCCAAAATCTCTATGAAAGCATGACATATAATCCGATTTCGACCAAAATGTTATAAAGCATATGTAATAATCAAATATCAAATTTCAAGCCAGTACCTATATGGGACATACCCTATCAACTCAGCCAGCCCATTTTCCCCTCGAGGTAGTTCAGACAGATAGTAAAAAAAAAAATCCGGAATTCCCTACCGAATTCTGTAAAAATATTCGAGTCAAATATCACGAAGTCGTCTTGAAGACAAACCCAAGAAACTGATTTTTTACTTAAAATGATTACTACTGATAACTCTGAGAGTTGGTATTATACTTCATTTTTGGAAAAGTTCACGGTTAAATATCAAAATACGTTTTTGTTTTTATTAAATCCGACCCACCGTTCAAAAGTTATGATTTTGGGAAATTCGTATGTGTTTTCTTTTCTATCTGGTCTTTTGATTCTCTAAGCTACTTCAATATAATGAATATTAAAATATTTTTTGATATGGAATGTCCCATATTTTGTTTTGTTTATAGATATCAGATTTTCCATAGAAAATCAAGAAATACAGAGTTTGAAGATGTTTCCAAAGGTTTTCTGAGTCGCTAGTTTAGCAACTATTTGCTATAGTTATCCGATCCGATTGGTTCTTCCAACATACTAGCAGCGTGGAGTAGAAAGAATGAATGAATGAATGCCCTGCTCCAGTTCGGATCAGGATTTCCAGAATCAGCGACTCCATAAATAAAGCAAACAACACATCAAACAACACCTCAAACACTTTTCGAATTTTCATTTGACGATTCCTGATGAACAGAGGGATGTCACCAAAAAGTCAAAGTGACGATTAGAATCTTTGTAATGACTGTCCTATTTGCATTTGGAATCAAAAACTCCGTTGCTACATTTCGCCGCGTCTAGTACTAACTCAAACGAAGGCAAGCTGCTATTCTAGACTTAAGCTTTGGCTCAGCTCTCCGATGCGCGGGTTGCATAATTAAATTTGCTCATAGACCAGAATTAATGCGAATTGAAAGCAGGCCAAGAGTCTGTTTTTGCGTGAATGTGTGCAAATAATTACGGATGACACCTGCTCAAGGGCGTACGCGAAGGGAGCGCGGGGGGCTTAGCTGCCCGTTAATACTGCATGTTTTTCACTCAAACTATTATTCAATAATATACAAATTTTGAAAATAATGGAGCACAGCTTGGTAATTGTCTAATATATACCCGGGTACCCCAAAAATACGTAAAAAGTTTTCTTGTGAGACAAAAGTTATGTCGAATATGCCAAACAATCGGCCACAACAGCCTGTGAAACACTTTTACAGACGTAATTTATGTACTATTTACAGTGGACTTGGCTTTCTTCGGAAACCACTCAAAAACACTAATACAAATATTTGTTTTCACACAAGTTCTAGTTTTTGGGTTGAACGTGACAACCAGTTTTCTCAATTAAGCTATTTGGTTGCTTGATTCAGCAATATTAAAAGCTTTGCTTAGCTATTCTTACATACTTTGTGACGAAGTGCAAAAAAAACTTTGAATTTGGTTTGTAGCCTTAACATTCTTTTCTATACAACTTTCCCTCTGCACAACGTCTCAGAAGTCCATTTTGGATTAATGAAATAATGAGTGATTCCAGTTCAGTTTTACTTTCTAAGAAATTCAGGCCGTGTCGGATGACTATAACATTTATAACATATGTAGCTGCTTTATTGTTTTGAAACAAAACGCCTTCGAACTTTGTATTTCCTAGTTTGCTATGCTTTCCCATAACTCCACTAAGTTTGGTCCTCTTAGTGAGAAAAACTTGTTTGTTTTCAATGGAAATGTCCATCAAATTAGTTAGAAAACAAGAAAGAAAGTCGGTCAAGCCCGACTATAACATACTCTGTACCAAGAAAATTATACTCTCAGCATAAATTTTGATGCTGCAGTAGCAGCGAACAGTCTTTTGATCATAGCTCGCAAACCGTTCATCCGATCTTCTCCATTCCTTTGGCGGATCGATAAGTTATCCTGCTAACTAAATATGTCCAGAAGGAACAAGCCATCTATCTTCAAAACTGTGGGAGATATAACGTTTTTTCTAAATTGCGGGGGCGGGAGGGTGCGTGGCCAAAATTGAAAATAAACTTGATCTGCCTGCAGAAATAAGAAGCATATGTCCCATACATGTCAAACCTCTATCTCTTACCATCTCTGAGATCTGTGCGTTCATACGGACAGACAGACGGACGGACGGACATGACTCGGCTGTTGATGCTGATCAAGAATATATATACTTTATAGGGTCGGAGATGATTCCTTCTCGATGTGACATACTTTTGCACAAACTTATAATACTCTGTGTACCTACGGTACAGAGTATAAAAACGTGCTGCAAGGGTATACCAACTTCGGGCAAGCCAAAGTTAACTTTCCTGTATTTTTATACCCGTTACTCGTAGAGTAAAAAGGGTATACTAAAGTCGTGCAAATGTATGTAACAGGCAGAAGGAAGCATCTCCGATATCATAAAGTATATATATTCTTCATCAGCATCAACAGCCGAGTCGATATAGCCATGTCCGTCTGTCCGTCTCCGTCCGTCCGTCCGTCCGTCCGTCTGTATGAACACCTAGATCTCAGAGACTAGAAGAGCTAGAGCAACCAAATTTTATACGTAAGCTAGTATTGTCTGTAGGCAGATCAAGTTTGTTTCAAATTTTGGCCACGCCCCCTCCCGCCCCCGCAATAAAAAATGTTGAATAACTCCCACAATTTTTAAGATATCGAGCTCAGATTTTGCAGTGTAGTCTATGTGGCCAATATCTACAATCTCACATATTTTCAAAAGGATCGGATAATAAATGGCCGAGTTAAAAAAATGTTGCATACTTATCCGAGCTGAGCTGAGTAACGGGTATTCCGAAGTCGGGCAGGGCCGACTTTAACTTACGCTCTCGTTTTAATTTATTTGGTAACTTTAGCACTTTAAATGGAAATTTTTTGAGATTACTATTTTCTTTTATTAGGATTCAAACCAGTTCTGAACTGAATGGCGGACTTGCAGCATTTGTATATAAGTTTCAAGAGGAATGCTCTTCGAAAACAGAGAATGTCGGCTAGAAAAGAATACGTACGTTGTATCATACACATCCTATTTATCAAATTATATCAGATACAACTCTTACCCTGTTGATACACAGCACAATTATCATGATAAATGCTCTTTAAAGTATGCTATGCTTAATAAAATGGATTATGTATGACGCAAGGATAACTGACTCTCAGTTACTTATTTAAATTGAGAATTATTTAAGAAAATGAAAATGGCATACTTCAAGGGACATTTTTCATGATATTCTTTTTGTATATTAACGGGGTATCTCATGGCTAAGATTAAATTATGGTAAAGAAGTCTTAAGAAAAATTAAAATATTGTTCACAAAGGAAAAGAATGCATTGATGACAGGTATATTAAGAGATTGGTGGGCAGAAAAATTTGTGTCAAGTCATCGTTAAAGGTAATCTCGATCCGGCATCGCTAAGAACGTAGAACCTTCGTTCGAACCTCGGATAAAAATTATATTAGAGGAACGATTCAAATTGTCAAATTATTAATCTCATTGGCAAGGCGATAGCGATTCACGTCTTAAAGCTCGTTAGAGAACTGAACCGAACCGAATTGTTATTCTTTTTGGTTTTCGGTTCGGTTCAGCATTTCTGAAATGATGCGGGTTTGGTTTGCGGTTTGGCTGGAATAAGCGGCGCGGTTTTGTTCAAAACCGGTTCAGAACCGGATAGCATCCCTGGTGAAAATAATTGCGCCGTGTAGTGTATGCCATCATAATAATACCTCTGAACAAATTTAAGGCTTTTCCCCCCTAATCCAAATCCAGCGTGCGCGCTTGCACCTCCTAAATGCTCCTGTGTCAAATCCTGTGTCATGATTACCGATGTATGTAAGTCTAATTATTATTTTATCGTCAAACCTGCTAATGTGAGCATTGGGAGTTTCATCGGACAACCTGCTTTCCTCGTTGTGTTGCTTAGATTATTTGTTGCTCACATCAACAATACATACGCTTTGCTTGGATTCGCATGCAACAAAGTTTCGATCTGCCCGAAGAAATTGTTGAAAATCGATGCAGATCACAGCGGTCTTTTCTGGGTGTCTACACGTTGTGGGGCACATCCTTTCGCCCATGCATTTACCCATTCCCATATGTGCGGAGCCCACTGCTGTACATATGTACCTACATGTTTTTGGTCATTGAGGCGGAAAGACGACGTCGCCGACATGCCGACGACGATACAAATACAAAGCCAAGTCTTATGGTTCGCCACCCGTCCGCCAACCGAATCGCTTTGCGGGCACAATGGCAAATAATTGACGAGACAATTGGCTGAGACAAGCAGTGCATTAACCACCGCTGCTGTCGTCGTGGCTGCACGATAAGGGGAGGAGCTTCGGATTCAGCTTCTGCTGCCGCTGCTGCTGCTTCGTATTCTCGTATTGTCAGGCACAATGTCTGTATATCGATTTTCGAGCTGGCAGAAACAGAAAGGTTTTGTTTTTCAACGTTTATATACTTGGCCAAGAGCTTGGGCTGCGCCCCCACCCCCCGCGCCGCGCCGCTTGCAGGAGCGATAGAGAGGGAGCTTTATAAGCGGATAGATAGACAGAGCACGAGCGAACGAGCGGAAGGGAGAGAGCGAGACAATAACCGTAATTCGTGCAACAATGTGTAGAACAATTGAATGCACGCCCACAACCACTTCACAGCCAACCGCTCCGCTCCGTCGCTGGGCCGATTCTCATGACCTCGATGGCTGTAACGGACGGCGGTGGGTGGCATGTGCGCTCTTAGCGCGGCGGAGCAGCCCTCTCTTAGCACTGCGCAGCTCTCTCTTAGCATTCGGCGCTCGCCTGTTTAGAATCTGATATCCACGTTGTCGTCGTCGGCCGCGCCAGGCACTTTAGTATTTCGCGATGCTTCGAGGCGAGCAGTGAATGCAAAAACGAGTGCGAGTGCTGGAAAGGTAGCAAATAGCAGTAACAAAGACACGGCAGACACCGGGAGCCGGTGCGGCGCGGGTGCGGGAGAGGGTGCGGCTCTCATTGCGATTTGCCATTGTGCAGATCAAGACAAAAGCGAAACGTACTGCAATGCCTCAGCCAATCACGCGCAGAGCAGCCCAGTGATACGCGAAGTTAAAGTTCGGTTCGGCATCTCATTCAGTTTCAGGGCCAGAGGTCCTGCCACTACACTCTGCTGGCTGGGATTGGCATACGGCTTGAGCGTTGTGATGGCACGACTGCTGACAATGCTGGAGGTGAGCACGCGAGACAGTGTACCAGTCTCAGAGCACAAAAGAAAGGAAAATGTTGCATTTTTTGACAGTGTGACTAAATAAATTTGACCAAGAATCGAGACACCCGAGCTCAGAACAAAATCATTGCATAATTGTGTGAAAACTGTGTAATTACGCGAAAACTGTGCCAAAGAAACTGAACTTGTGAATTTCGTACGATGTGGGAGAAGGTGCAGCAGTCGCCCTTCCCTAACTTTAAGCATCAATATGCCATGAACAAATTGAGGATGCCCAAATTACTCATTTGAAATCGTAACTCTGAATTTTCCAATAATTCCGAACCTGTTAACGAAGTGTGAAGTACTCTAAAATGAATCATTTATTCTTTGTGTCGGGTATGTTTGTGCACCGGGAATGACGGGAGACTAGCTTAATGGGAATATCCACCGATACGAAAAAATTTAATTTAGTTGAGTACTCTACATTTGATCACCCAGGAAAACAATCAAAATAAACTAAATTGGGCCAATCTTACATTTAATCATAGCCCGCTTCGCGATTTTCGACGCAAAAGTTGCGCAATCACTATTTTTCTCATTTTAATGGTTTTATTGCGGTTTTTATACTCTGTACCGTAGGTACATAGAGTATATTAAGTTTGTGCAAAAGTATGTAAGAGGCAGAAGGAAGCATCTCCGACCCCTTAAAGTGTATATATATTCTTGATCAGCATCAACAGCCGAGTCGATATGGGCTAATCCGAAAAATTTTAAACCAAGGGCAGAAAATTAAAGTTGCCCAAATTCCAAATGCTTGTTAGTGAAAAATAGGACATATATTCTAGCTTCAAAATATATAAGCAATATGGTTTTACGGTGGATGGTTTGCTCTTGATGGAGTTTTACCCACACCTACCTCATGCTTGCATTTATTCTTGTAAAAAAAGGGTATTTTTATTGGTCTAAAAAGTGGGCAAAACAGTCGTTTCAGTATTTAGCGCTTAGCAAAACTTTAAATTTGGATCATTTTCTTTCATTTAAGATAAACATCATATTTGTAAAATATCTAATATCCATTATAAATTTGAATTAAAAATGGGTACATTGTGTGTAACGTCCGCAACGGAAAATAGGGTTTTTTAAATTTATCAGAATGAATTTTAATAATTTTGTTTCCCAAACTAGCTTTATAAACAGAGTTTTTTATGCGCTTTAATCTAATGAAAAAAAAAACGAGAGCGTAAGTTAAAGTCGGCCCTGCCCGACTTCGAAATACCCGTTACTCAGCTCAGCGCGGATAAGTATGCAACATTTTTTAAACTCGGCCATTTATTACCCGATCCTTTTGAAAATTTGTGAGATTGTAGGTATTGGCCACATAGACTACACTGCAAAATCTGAGCTCGATATCTTAAAAATTGTGGGAGTTATTCAATATTTTTATTGCGGGGGCGGGAGGGGGCGTGGCCAAAATTTGAAGCAAACTTGATCTGCCTACAGACAAAACTAGCTTACGTATAAAATTTGGTTGCTCTAGCTCTTCTAGTCTCTGAGATCTAGGTGTTCATACAGACGGACGGACGGACGGACGGACGGACGGACGGACAGACGGACATGGCTATATCGACTCGGCTGTTGATGCTGATAAAGAATATATATACTTTATGATATCGGAGATGCTTCCTTCTGCCTGTTACATACATTTGCACGACTTTAGTATACCCTTTTTACTCTACGAGTAACGGGTATAAAAAATACCTTGATTACACTTTTTTTTGAAAAATATTAATGACGAAGTGTGTAACGTCCGCAACGGCATGAAAATACTTCAAAAAATCCATTTTAATATTATGAGGTGGAAGTAGTTGTTTATAATGGATTTTTCCCTGCTGAATATGAATCTCGGCCTTTAAATGCTCTATGTTGCTGAGAATTCGAAAAACTTAACCTCAAACAAAATTCTTAACCTGCGATCCCCCAATATGCAATGCTGGGTTCACCTTAGCTCATGTAATTAACAGTTTTAAAGCTGCATCTACTTTAAGAAATATCAGCTTTGAGCTTTCATGAACATATTGCAAGCGAACAAGGCCTTACTCGAAGAGGGGTCAGACGAGCGCAACTTATTTTGAGATGAACTTAAAATTCGTCTCAAACCTAAAATAGTTGATGAAAATTAAGAATTAGTAATTAGTTACCAAACAACCCCTCTCAACCACACCCCCTCCCCTTGCCCCTTTCAAAATTCGATGGTACGTCTATGCTGGCATTGTTTTCTATAACACACACACGCACACGGAAAGGCCAAATTGAAACGATTGATCAAAAACGATATTCCGATATTTTAGTAATTTACCAAATTTTCACAATAATAAAGCACAAAGTGACACTTATGAGCAGCGTCGTCAATTCAAATAAATGTTCTGCAGAGGGACACGCAAATTACCTAGCGTAACGAAATATAGTTAAAAACCTGTTCTACACCTGCCAAATTAATACAAAAATTGTATTAAGTTCGGTGAAGCCGTTTCGGAGGAGTTTTTTAACAAACATGTGACACGAGATTTTTATATATATAGATAAAATAATAATTACAAGGTTAAAGGGATTTTTAGATGCATGAATATTCTTTAATCACACAATTTGGCTTGATGGAAAAAGTGTAACGTCCGTAACGTAACGTCCGCAACAGACAAAAATTAAGATTTTTTAACGGGACTACTTATCATTCATTTGAAGGGTGGATTGAAATGGTCATATACTCCTCTTAGTTTTTTGTGTATGGACTTTTTTGGTTTTATTATGCAACATTCGCTAAAAAATGTGCAAATGCACATAAGCCTCAAGGTCGACTTCCATTTTTTGTAACGTCCGCAACGGAACTTTAAGCAAGCATAACTTTTTTCAAAAACAGTTAACCTTTTATTATACCCGTTACTCGTAGAGTAAAAAGGGTATACTAAAGTCGTGCAAATGTATGTAACAGGCAGAAGGAAGCATCTCCGATATCATAAAGTATATATATTCTTCATCAGCAATAACAGCCGAGTCGATATAGCCATGTCCGTCTGTCCGTCCGTTCGTCCGTCCGTCCGTCCGTCTGTATGAACACCTAGATCTCAGAGACTAGAAGAGCTAGAGCAACCAAATTTTATACGTAAGCTAGTATTGTCTGTAGGCAGATCAAGTTTGCTTCAAATTTTGGCCAAGCCCCCTCCCGCCCCCGCAATAAAAAATATTGAATAACTCCCACAATTTAAATCTAAAATCTCACAAATTTTCAAAAGGATCGGATAATAAATGGCCGAGTTAAAAAAATGTTGCATACTTATCCGAGCTGAGCTGAGTAACGGGTATTTCGAAGTCGGGCAGGGCCGACTTTAACTTACGCTCTCGTTTTAAAATAGATTTTGAAGAACTCCCAAAGAACTGCATTTTACAAAAAATTTCATTAAAATATACCAATGGGAACGCCAGCTGTGTCAATTTTAACAAGCAAATTGCGTACAAATGTAACGTCCGCAACGCAGGATTAGCCCATATAGCCATGTCCGTCTGTCCGTCCGTCCGTCCGTCTGTCTGTCTGTATGTCTGTCCGTCTGAACGCACAGATCTCAGAGATGGTAAGAGATAGAGGTTTGACTTGTATGGAACATATGCTTCTTATGTCTGCAGGCAGATTAATTTTATTTTCAATTTTGGCCACGCCCCCTCCCGCCCCCGCAATTTAGAAAATATCATATCTCCCACAGTTTTGAAGATAGATGGCTTGTTCCTTTTGGACATATTTAGTTAGCAGGATAACTTATCGATCCGCCAAAGGAATGGAGAAGATCGGATGAACGGTTTTCGAGTTATGATCAAAAGACAAATTTTCTCGGTACAGAGTATGTTATAGTCGGGCTTGACCGACTTTCTTTCTTGTTTATATTAATATTGAGTCCAGCATATACTGAACCAAGTTTAGAACCAAAACCTTCTTCCATAAACCGTGAACCTGAAACCATTGGTAAATTTGGGCTCAGCGAACCAGCGTTCCGGATATCCAAAACAGTGTATGGGTTTGCAGCCCCGATTGTAACACAATTCCAAAAACCATTTTTACACATTTTAAATAACAGAAAAATCGCTTGGTAAAACTTAAAACCATCTAATTTAATTTTAAAATGTCCTTTGAATTGACTAAAAACATAAAACAAAGGCGAATTTCAGTTATCCATTTTGTATTCCCAATGCAAGGAATTCGAACTTTAAAATTACAAGCGGTCGAACTTTTGAAATATCACAGAATAGTATTGTTCAATACTTTCAGGAAATTCAATATAAGTGGTATTTAGACGTCTAGAAGCCAGCGTGCTCGATAGCGCAACCGCAACTGGTGGAGATACAGTGTAAATACTAAAATATTAGAGCATTTTTCTCTGAGTGTAGACCCAAAAAAATAAATAATACTTTAATCTACTGCGACTGAATTAAGAGCTTCCACAATATTTAATTTTTGCAGTCACATTGCAGGGCTTTGACATGATGAAAATCAATAAAACGTTAACGAATTTTTTAAAATATATATAGAAAGGGGAAAAGGTAACTACTCAGTAGTTACAGTGTGCTTAATAATATAAAATATACTTTAAAACTATTTAAACTATTTTTTTGAAGAAACCCAGTATTTTGATTTAACCTGCCGACCTCATGGCTCCATCAGACAAAAAATTTAGGAGAGCAACACATATTTAAGTTTGGTGCTGATAAGAGCGGGGGCAGTTTCTGTACGCTTATTCTGCTGGGCCCATTGAGCTACTTTTTAGAAACAATCTTGATCTGCGCACGAACACACGTACCTTCATGCAAAAAATTGTGGCTCTATCTCTTATAGTCTCTGAGACCGACACGTTCATACAGACAGACGGACGGAAACATTCGCACATCTTCATGATCCCCCTTTTCCCATTTTCAATGGGAACAGGGTATAAAGAGAATGATTTGATGTCCACCTTCGGAATGGAATTTCAAGTACGAGTGGTACTAGATCGAGCTCGATACAAGCCTACCCTTAAAAGCCATGCTAAAAAGCGTGTATCAATCTAAAAAGGTAAATTTTTATCTCAAATCCGTTCATGAAAGTCAATTAATCCTAGCTCGAGATTTAAGTGAGTACGGATGTGCTATGTCAAAGCGAAAGAAACCGAGAACAATATAAGAATACACCAATATTGTAATTCCCGAACAGGACGCTGAAGTCTATTAAAGATATAACCGTGGACACCAATGAGCTAGTTTGGCTTTGATCCTTGTGGAAAGCTTTCCTTGGGGAGTCGGCAATTCTCACCGAATGCTTACCGAAGTAATGCATCAGTGAGTGTCAGAGGGTGACAGAGTGGCTCCCTTTGGAACAGCCGAAATAGCCCTAAGAAATAAAAATTTCCCTTAAAAAAGGGGGACGATTCAGCATATATTTTAGAAAAATAATTTCTTATTTGCAGAAAATATTGACTATTAGCTTAAATATATTTGCTTAATTGTAGAAAAACATTTTCTACATTTGAGAAAAAAAAACGACATTCTAACTCTCAGTTAGGTAAGGTAGTAAGGGAGTAGAGACAGAAAGGAAGAAC
Organism: Lordiphosa fenestrarum; assembly: GCA_035044985.1. Taxonomy (NCBI): domain Eukaryota; kingdom Metazoa; phylum Arthropoda; class Insecta; order Diptera; family Drosophilidae; genus Lordiphosa; species Lordiphosa fenestrarum. The sequence continues at coordinate 36,220 of JAWNNO010003410.1, forward strand.
TACACTAAGACGCTTATAACCCCTTAAATATTATTTTTCTAGAATATTTTCTTTCTGTTGGGTTCACTAAGATGTTCTTTCAGGAAATCACACTAAGGGCCGATTTCTCATTCTCATTTCTCCCAGATAACTGCTATGTGTCAGATATACTCAGATTTTGCTGTGTTATTTGTAGGTTAATGTGACAGATAGCTCTATGTAGAAGAATAGAAATCGGCCGTAAAACTAGTAATCACTGTTATATTTTCTATCCTTGCCTGGTCTTTGAGTTGAACTCGGGGGACCCTGGGGAAACTTCAACATGAATGGCATTTTGTTGCCTTTGTATGTTTTTCCAAACTTTAAAGGCGGTTTTCGACATAACTTTTCCGACATTTGAGGGCGAAGTATTTATCTAAATCGAAGAAATGTTCTTTCCTAAAGCAAGGGCGTTATTTGAGAAAGTTTTTAGGAAAAATTATTCTAAATTAAGCAAAAATTAAACCGAATTTCTAGATTTAAGATATTATTTCCTAAGAAATTAAATTTACGGGCTAAGCTTTCTATAAGTTGAAAAGAAAACTGTCTTAAAACAAGAAATGTTCTTCGAATTACGAAGAAAATAGAAAATACATTTCTTGGTGTGTGTTTCAGCCCTGGGGCTCAATAATTTGACACGACTAAGCTTCATTCATTAAGATCGTTTCTGAGAATTTGTCAAGGGGCTCTCTTTAACACAGCACTTCCGATTCGTTACAGACGCAGTTTGAAAGCATGACAACGGACATTGAGGCTAGCATCCAGCAGCAGCAGCAGCAACTGCAGAATGTCCAGCGGCTGCAGCAGGAGAGCTGTCTGCAAGAGCTGCACCAGCAGCTCAGTGCACAGTTTGCGGCATCCCGGTTTCCGGCTCCGCAGCATCAGCAACAGCAGCAGGCCAGCCCTGGGAACTTGGTACCATTCCTTCCAGCCTTCCTGCGCCCGCCAGTGCCCAATGCACAGCAACTGATACACCTGATGCCCGGCCATGTCGGCCACCAGCAGTCGCATCATAGTCACAGTCACAATCACAGCAACCATCACAAAATGGCGCTGCAGCCAATGTGGCCGACAGCGGCAGTGGCGGCGGCCCACATCCAGGCTCTGGCAGCGGCCGCCGTGGCTGCCACCAATAACAACAACAGCTGCAACAACAACAACAACAACAATTTGCTAACATCATCGCCGGCTGTCAACAAGCCAGCGGGCACAGACGCACAGACATCATCATGTTCTCTGGAGATGGCAGCAGGTGGCGAGTCAAGAGGGGAATCTCCGCTGCACAGACTCCACACTGGCTACAGCCACAACACACCGCCGGACTCGCCCCATGGGGCCCGGACGGGAACAGGTGCGTCGGCTCCACAGAGTGTGGAGCCGGAGTGCTCGATGATCTTTCCGCCATCCTCACCAGCAAACCATCATCATTGCCTCGCTGTTGGGCAAACGGATGCTCAGGATTCGGAAATGGATGCCCCGCTGAATCTTACCAAGCCCAAGGGATCGCCCGGCTCGTCCCCGATCAGCTCCACGTGCCAGAGGGATCAGCGCGAGCGCCTAACGCCCGTAGTCGTCGCCAGCCCACCATTGAACTGGCAACAGACGCCTCCAGTTGGTCAGCACCAGTTCGCCGATATGGAAGCCACCCTCTTGAAGTCTCGGGTAAGTGCAGCGCATGCCAGTCACTAGTTCTTGGCGGAAGCCTCTGCTCCCTAAGAACGACTCTCTGGCTTAGACCACTCCGTGTTAATTGTGCTTGTTCGCAGGGCCGCCTATGGAGCTCAACCAGCGGGGCGGCGGCCAGCAACGATTCGTGCCAAGCACTTTCCACCAGCGGCCTGGCGGCTGCTGGATCACGAGCGGCTCGGATAAGTCGCGACTCGATTAACAGCTGCGGCACCAGCTCCGAGCGTTCAGCGGCGGCACTGGACTCCGCCGAGGTAAGTCTCGCCCAGGCCCAACCGCCAGCGCCGCCGCATCAACAGCAAAGACATGGCAATGGCCATGGTCATGGTCACAGTAAGCCTCACATCAAGCGGCCAATGAACGCGTTCATGGTGTGGGCCAAGGACGAGCGGAGGAAAATAAGGCGTGCCCCGACATGCACAACTCCAATATCTCGAAGATACTGGGGGCCCGCTGGAAGGCCATGTCGAATGCGGATAAGCAGCCCTACTACGAGGAGCAGTCGCGACTCTCCAAGCTCCATATGGAACAGCATCCGGACTACCGCTACCGGCCACGACCCAAGCGCACCTGCATAGTGGATGGCAAAAAGATGCGCATCTCGGAGTACAAGGTGCTGATGCGCAACCGCGGGCCGAGATGCGACAGCTCTGGTGTCGCGCCGGCGGCGGTGGTCCCCCTCCAAGGTAAACTATTTTCTACGTAAGCCGTCGCCAGAACCCTCTATTCCGTTTTTCGTGAGCTTATTGTGTCCTTTGGTATTCTCCTGTTCCATGGTGAATTCGAACAGGTCCAGTACTCAAGTAATGCTGTTCGAATGGTTATCAAATTCAGAAGAAAACAAGAAAAGAAGTCGGTCAAGCCCGACTATAACATACTCTGTACCAAGAAAATTTGTCTTTTGATCATAACTCGAAAACCGTTCATCCGATCTTCTTCATTCCTTTGGTGGATCCATAAGTTATTCTAATAACTAAATATGTCCAGAAGGAACAAGCCATCTATCTTCAAAACTGTGGGAGATATGACGTTTTTTCTAAATTGCGGGGGCGGGAGGGGGCGTGGCCAAAATTGAAAATAAACTTGATCTGCCTGCAGACATAAGAAGCATATGTCCCATACACGTCAAACCTCTATCTCTTACCATCTCTGAGATCTGTGCGTTCATACGGACAGACGGGCAGACGGACATGGCTATATCTACTTGGCTGTTGATGCCTATGAAGAATATATATACTTTATGGGGTCGGACACGCTTCCTTCTGGATGTTACATACTTTTGCACAAACTTATAATACTCTATGTACCTACGGTACAGAGTATAATGATTCCATTTCACTTATTCACTGAAGTCACGAGGCTCGACCTTAAGAGAATGAGGTGAAATTTTCCAAATTTGAAAACAAACTTGATCTGTGTTACAGGCAAAAATCTGTTACTCCATCACTTCTAGTCTTGGCATAACCTTATCGACTCGACTGTTGATGCTGATCCAGAATATATCTACTTTATATAGGGTCGGAAATGTTTTATACATTTTCACATCCTCATGATCACCGTTTCCCATTTTAAAAGGGAACCGCTCATCAAAGGTTGGCAGAAACTCCAAGGCTCTAAATTGTGATTAGGGATACCAGAAATAATATCGTTGTATTGATATATTGACAGTTTTGGGGGCGTCGCAGAAATCTCTAGAGATTTTCGTATAACCGTTGGAACTCAGAACTAAACTATGAGGAATGGGACACCGCCGAATATAGCATTCTCGAATATTGATACGATTATTCGTATAATTATGAAATGCTTAAACAAATCCAAAGTATCATTTACACTAGGACGGTTCCCCATCCATCGCATACTCAGGTAACTGAGCACGTTATTGAATTACTTTCAAGTGTGTCGCGAGGCGATGTTATGGCTGTAACTACAAAAAGTCGAACCATACTACCCCGTATTGGGAGCAAACACTACTATCTTTAAAACTGCGGGAGATATGACGTTTTTCCCAAACCTCTATCTCTTACCATCTCTGAGATATGTGTCCTTTCATACGGACAGACAATCGGACATGGCTATATCGAATCGGCTGTTCATGATCATAATGATTCCTTTATCCTGTTACATAAATTCGCACAACTGTGTGACCCTCGCTTCCCATTTTTAA
>JAWNNO010003412.1:0-140285 GCA_035044985.1 Lordiphosa fenestrarum
TTGTAATGGATAAGTACGTTAAATCTTATTAATTTTCAGTCAACGTTGCATGATAAAACGGGATATAGGACCAGATATTTCATTATTTATGTTTCAGTATTTCTGCATATAACTCGTCAACCAATATACCTATTGTCTTGAAATTTGATGTCCATACCCTCCAAGATAATAGCTACAATCCCTGATTCAAAATATTCAAAAATCTCCTGGGGCACTTTTCCCAGGCTTATTCGGCTATGCCCTTTGTAATTTAAAAAAACAAAATAATAAAACCTGCAGTTTTTAGCCTGCTCGAGGTCATGTTATGCTTTCGCACAACTTTAAACGGAGACACAACACCACAAAGGAGGCTGGTAGATCGTACAGCTGTTTCAAGAGGAACCACCTTCTTTCATCCAGCGATCAATGCCTTCCAACTGAATGTAACTCAGCAGTCTCTTCATACCTGCGGTGGCATAACCGTTTGAGAATTCCAAAGCAGCCTGCGTTCAAAAACATCGAGAGGCAGCGTAAAAACAGACAGTAATAAAACCTAAAACAATCATATTTGATTTAACTAAGCCCCTTTTGTGGAGAAATTAAATAAAAAGCACTTTAAATTAACTAAAAACATATTTACATGGCGAGTCTTAGTTGCCCCTTTTACATTCCCAATGCGGGGAATTCCAACTTGAAGCTACAAGCCGTCGCAAGTTTTTCAAAATACCAGAAATATATAGATGACGCTAAAGCAATACACACTGGTTCCTGTGGTATGGGGAGGGCGGCCAAAAATACTTCCAGTTGAGGTAGAAGCTTGAAACTTAACACAAAATTTTTATAAATTTGTAGTAAGTTGATGTATAAAAATCAGCCGGATCGGAGCACCATATCATATAGCTGTCATATGAACGATCGGTCTGAAATCAAGTGTTTGTATGAAAAACTTTTTTGTTTTCCATTTTATTGCAACGCAACCTTGTAACTCTCCATTAAAAATACCTTTAAATATACAGGGCGAGCCTTGTGAAAATCGGGATACTATATCATTTAGCCGCCATCAGTCTAAAATCGTGTTTTTGTTGAAAAAATCATTTTGTTTTAAAAGACAAATGGCAAAAACTTGACATTAATTTAACAACAACAGCCAAAAAAGTATTCAAGATTTTTCATAGCTCATATGTAGACGCTTCACATATAAAGTAAAAATTCAACAAATATAAAAGAAAAATGCAACAAATACAGGGTGCACTGAATAAATATAAAAACAAACAACCGATTGCTATATGTTGATCTTGTTCCTTTAATTTGGTCTTGTACAATTTATTTCGACTACTTTTTGAACACAACATCAATCAAGTGGCCGCCTTTATTGGCCACAACAAAATGTGCCCTTCTTGAGGCATTTTGGTTTTGGCGCAAACGCCGGCCCAAACAGTCACTTTTTGGTCGTGGAAAGGTATTTCATGGATGCGGTGTGGATTTTCCGTACCCCATATGCGACAATTTTGCTTATTAACACCACCAGAAAGCGTGAAATGGGCCTCATCGGTCATCAAAATTTGTTTCCAAAAATCTGGTTCAGTGTCGGCGTCGGCGTAGTGAACAGCGTCACTATTTCGGCACGTTGTTTTGGTGTGAAGCGTTCCATGGTCAAAATTGTACTAGATTGATGTTTCCAAAACATGTCTAACAAAAGCAATCGGTTGGTAAATGTCAAAGTTATTCAGTGTTGCCATACCTACACTTTATATGGCGCACCCTGTATATGTAAGAAAGAAAAAAATTGATATTTTATATAGATTGTGCCAGTATAACAATAGCTGATATTAATAGCTTCGACTTTGGCTTACATGGAAGTTTTCTTCGATCTTTAATGAAAGGATCAAAGTTTAAAAACAATCTGTTAAATGAATTTGTTTAAGTTGAGGCTAGGTTACCTTTTTGTGTATAGCAAGAGCCTGGGCACCTATCGGCACTTGAATGAAACATAATCATAAGCTTAAAATGTTAATAAATCATATACAAAAAGATTTATTGAGTTGTTGTACTTGCAAGTTGCTCACGCTGCAAATGTCAAAATAATATCATGCTGTCTCTTTTGATGATATTCTTGAAGAGGAGAGTAAGAACAAAACAAAAACAAGTATACAGTTTAATAGCTAGACCAATTATGAAGAGGTGTTGATACATTTAAAGTCAAAATTTTAACTTTGACTTTTTTATTTTTGGCCTATGGGAGGAACCACTGTGCAATGGTGAAAAAATAAGTGTAAATATTAAATAACAAAGAATCACTTGATCACAGAATCACTTGAGCTAGTTTTAGCTAAAAAATGAATAAAAACTAACGAGACCAAGGGTACAGGGTATGCTGGATTCGGTGCTTTCGATTACAGCGCCCTTTGCTTGTTTTATTTGTAAACTTGAGTTATTAAATTCCCACGCCAATTTTTTTAGTGAAGGTTCTAGTCTTGGCTAATCGAAAGCTTTCACTGAAAGCTGCTTAGCCGCTCTCTTTCTCTCTTGCTGTTTCTTTGCCCAAGCTAAAAACTCTAATTGGCTGGGCAAACACGTGACAACGCACACAAAGTACGCAAAAAATGGGCAATAAGAAATTCAACTAAGACAGCCAACAACAACAACAACAACAACAATGCGAAAAACTACAAAAAACAAGCCAATATTCTTTTGCGTCACGCGATATTGGGCGCCCACCACTTGGCCTTGCCAGTGTGCCTGTGCTGGAGTTTTGCTCCCAAAAGGGAGGTGCTGACGTCAGGACGACATCAATGGCCAGACTCAAACATTGACCGTGGCGCATGAGAAAATGCGCAACAAGATATGAAATCAGGATTACTTAAGTTTTTGGAGGCCGGCTATTTCGAATGGCGCCTTCCTTGCTGTCAACGCCATGCGCTAAGGATTCCAACTGATGGAGGAGCGACTTATGTATGTGCTGCATACATTTTGGGGCGCGTGTGTGGGCCACGCGACAACGAAACCGCTTTGTTTTCCGCGTATTTCCTCTTGCACTGGGCCATGGCTATAATTTGCACTTCACTTGCCGAAAACAAACACCCCAAAAAAGGGAAAATGTCTTCGGCAGCAACCAAGGACAACACATTTTGTTTGCCTGCCCGTGATTGGGTGTGGGCAGATTTCTTGCGGCAGATAACAATGCGGAATGAGTTTTCCTGTTGTTTTGCTCGGCATAACATTGTTTTGTTAAGTATGTAAGCCGCGTTTTGTCCTTGCGTATGTTTTTGCATAATTCGGTGTAATTAAAATTTGCTTTTACGTTTAGAATAAGAGCGTCGAGCAGATGTAAGTTAAGAGATTGGGAATGGTAGGTAAACACATAGTTTATATATGAATGAATTTGCGAGTATTTTATGGAGATACTTAGCGTAGCAACTCATGCTCATCAGTTTCTGTGTTCAGTAAGCAACTCATTTTTGCCCTTGTGCAACACTAAAAAGGTGCACGCGACGAGACCAATGTCTGTTTATAACTTTTACACCACAAAGGAGGCTGGTCCACTAAACAGCAGTTTCATTCAACTCACGGTTAATTCTGCAGCCGTTTTTGCCTATCTTCTTCATGCCGACAGAGAACCATCTCTTGGAGGCATTGCAAGACTATTTTGGGAATTCCAAATCTTCACAAGAGCAATCCTGACACTAACTCCAAATAACACAAGTCGACAAAAATGAACTATTTTTCTGATTCAAAGATCGGACAAGGATTTTCTTGTAAGACTTTCATCGCTGAACACAAATCTGGCCTTCAAAAGTGCCCATTAAGTAGAGATTTGGAGAAAAATGGTCTTAAAGTCTCAAAATCCCTGTTTTTGCCCTTTTTATACTCTGTACCGTAGGTACACAGAGTATTATAAGTTTGTGCAAAAGTATGTAACATCGAGAAGGAATCATCTCCGACCCCATAAAGTATATATATTCTTGATCAGCATCAACAGCCGAGTCATGTCCGTCATGTCCGTCTGTCCGTCCTTCTGTCTGTATGTCCGTATGAACGCACAGATCTCAGAGATGGTAAGAGATAGAGGTTTGACATGTATGGGAAATATGCTTCTTATGTCTGCAGGCAGATTATGTTTATTTTCAATTTTGGCCACGCCCCCTCCCGCCCCCGCAATTTAGAAAAAACGTTATATCTAACACAGTTTTGAAGATAGATGGCTTGTTCCTTCTGGACATATTTAGTTAGCAGGATAACTTATCGATCCGCCAAAGGAATGGAGATCGGATGAACGGTTTTAGAGTTATGATCAAAAGACTGTTCTGTTCTGTTCTGTATAATTTTCTTGGTACAGAGTATGTTATAGTCGGGCTTGACCGACTTTATTTCTTGTTTTAATCACGTTTAGAGAATAAGGCCGAGTTGTTAGAAGTTTCTTATTAGGCTTAAATTAAAACTTGAGCTGGCAACCATGTGAATCAAATCGAAAAGACCTTGAACCAATCCCAAATTTTCCCTCCAAGTTCCCTCTCAGTAACGGATTAAATAATAGAAACAAGTCCACTGAGAATAATTTCTTCATAGTTTTTTGCAATCACCATTCCCTGAAGCAAGACGAATGCTTTACAGCGGCAATGCAGCAGTTTTCGGAATATTGATTCTCTGTTCTACGGCGAACTTTTGCGGGAGCCAAACCTAGAATATAATTCGTGACCACTCAGATTCACCCCAATTTTGCTCATCCTTCGCCCAGTTGAAGCGAGCATTCTTTATTCGAAGATTTAGAAGTCGGTTTTTGGCTGGTGTCCTTTCCAGTAACCCAATCTCCTTTAGCCGTCGCTGAATAGTTCGAGCCGAAATGTCACTTGAATAACGCTGCTCAACAGCATTTTTAAATCGATCCTGGAGGCTCGTTGTCATAATAACTCGATCTTCCCTTACACTTGAGCATTTTTTTTTGCCTGATCCTTCCGTGCGCTCCAGTTCTGCAGTCTTACGAAATTTTTTCAAAAATCTTCTCACTGAGCTTTCATTGAAGTTAGTTTTATCCGCTATTTTACTAATTGACACATTTTATTTAGCCAAGGCAATAATTTTAGCTTTTTCAGCACGGGTCAGTTGCCATAATTTCTAAAGAGCTCTAAGAAATAGTTCAGCAAAATCTGCTTTTAGCAACTGAGACGCCGAAAATGACTCGTAATGTGAAGAAAACAATCAGGACTCCCGAAAATTAAAAGTATACGAATCGAATAACATTTGTGGAAACCCCAAAGTAGAGACTGCAAAATTGCATGACATATCAGAGTGCGGCTTTTTATACCCGTTACTCGTAGAGTAAAAAGGGTATACTAAAGTCGTGCAAATGTATGTAACAGACAGAAGGAAGCATCTCCGATATCATAAAGTATATATATTCTTCATCAGCATCAACAGCTGAGTAGATATAGCCATGTCCGTCCGTCCGTCTGTATGAACACCTAGATCTCAGAGACTAGAAGAGCTAGTAAGCTAGTATTGTCTGTAGGCAGATCAAGTTTGTTTGAAATTTTGGCCCCCTCCCGCCCCCGCAATAAAAAATGCTGAATATCTCCTACAATTTGTAAGCTATCGAGCTCAGATTTTGCAGTATAGTGCATGTGGACAATATGTACAATTTTACAAATTTTCATAAAGATCGGATAATAAATGGCAGAGTTAAAAAAACGTTGCATACTTATCTGATCCGCATGAGGTTATTAAACACTAATTGTCTTGGGTATTTCGAAGTCGGGCAGGGCCGACTTTAACTTACGCTTTCGTTTTAAGTCGCTGTGTGTACTTATATAAAGAGTGCGAGAGTTACATTAATCTCATTCATTTTTGAGCTTAGAAGGTGAGGCCACCTTTCAAAATTTAGAAAAGGCGTTATTCTGATCGAGTTTAAAGTCAAAAAACAGTCGACTAGTATCTAACAATCTTTGAACCAAATTGTACAGTTAATGACTAGTTCGATATTCATCAACATTTTAGATATGTTACAGGACCCAAGACATTAAACTTTTAAATTAAGTCATTGGTCAAAGAAGGTGTTATAACGTAAAGTTCAATTAATTACAACATAAAAAAACTTCCCTTCAGTTTGGCTCAGGCCTTAATCATAGCTGAATCAGCCCTGAAATGGAGGGGCTGATACTGAATGCATGGCATCCTTTCCTACTACATTATGACCTTAGCTGATTTTAGGCATGATTTCAGTGCTGAACTCATTTGTAAGTTTCATGGCAAGTACGAAAACAAATTCAGGCATGAAATTCAGTTAGGTTAGGTTTGAATCAGCCCTGAAAAATTAAGTAATGAAAAATGGGACTGCAGGGAAAAATATTTTGGGCCAACCAGCCATTCAATTATATATATTGTTATCAGGGCTACCAGCTGATTTGAACCGAACCGGTTCGAACCACGAATTCCAACTATTATTTTTCTGTGAACCCAACCTTGAACCGAACCTCTTAAGAAATAAAAGCTGAACTCGAACCTGTTCCGAACGTCATCGGTTCGGCTCATCGAAAACGGGCAGGAAAGCTTAATAAAAAGCTGGAATAGAATTTAGAACTATGTACTTATAAAAACCCCAGGCATAATAGCTTCTGTTTTTTAAGATCCTCGACTCCAAGGCGAAAAAGCCTGGTTCACAAAAGCAAATAATATTCCCATGTGTTCCACAAACTGTTTTCTACCCAAAATCGAGTCGACTACGATTTTATGCACACATATGATTAAATTAACTACTAAAATTAAGAAATATTTAGTAACTAAAAAACACTCGCACAAATACCTCGAACCTGAAGTTTTCGAACCCTTTACCTTTGCGAAATTAAGGTTCGAAACAGCGAGCCGGAGATCCGAAAATTTGTTAGGTTTGCAGCCCTGATTGTTATATTATTTTTATGGTCAAAGCTGGCTTGTCGTCACATCTTCAGATTTCCGGATTTTTAAAGTGCAAGCCGTTACCTACAAAATTCCGTGAAATTTATTTACCCTATTTATTTTAGACTTTTAGTTGAGGTTCCACTTTCTTTTCTTGCATGTTCAACTGTCATTGCTACATACCGCTTGTTTCATTTTTTCAGAGTCTTAAAAGTTATGCAACGTGGTTTTAATTAATAACCACCAATATGTATATATATTTTTGAGAATTTTGTCCTCTTTAGTTATTGGCTTGGCATCCACGTTTTTTTTTGTATCAACTGAATATATTCTAAGTTTCAAATTAAAGTGCAAAATATCAATTTGATACTCTCCAGGATTATATTGATTTGAGACAACGTGCATCAAATAATTATTGATACCAATTTCTGTGTATATATAAATAAACTATGAGAGGTACATGGTATATTACAGTCGGACCTTACCGACTTTCTTACTTGCTAAAATTGCTGTTGTGCAACTTTATCCCTTCTTTCAACCACACCACCATATACTCGGACAGTCAAGCTGCCCTTAAAGCCCATGACTATGAGCTATACCAAATACCAAAACACTTACTGAATGCCGCTCATCTCTAAATGAGATCGCACGAGACTTCAGTATACACCTTATATGGGTGCCAGGACACCGCAACATAGATGGAAATGAGTCTGCGGACAAACTGGCCAGAATAGGTATCACCATCGAGCTCCTTTCAGAGAAGCGCACGATAGGGGTGCCTATGGATACTTTTAAGCTCCACACAAAAGCTGAAACATGTCGTCTCGCTGCGAATAGGTGGAAAAACCTTTCCTCCTGTGCGGAAGCGAGGCTTACGAGGCCAACACGCTTTTACCACCACGCTTTTACTCCACCGAAGGGAACACATTTCGCTTCTGGTGGGAACCCTAACGGGCCACTGCCTTATCGGCAGACACGCTGCACGCCTAGGAATTACTCACCATGATTTCTGCAGAAGCTGCAGGTACAAAGAAGAGGAGGAAACAGTACAACACCTCCAATGCCATTGCCCCGTTCTGAGTAGAAGGAGACTTAGAACACTAGGTCAACCTCTCCTACTTAAACTATCGGAGACATCCGAGCTAGAGATCCCAGCTTTACTAAAATGCATTCTGTCCACACAATGGTTCAGTAACGAGGACCCCCTCATTTACAATGAGGACAGTGAAACAGGAAACATACATGGCATCGCAATGGGCCCAAAGAGGCCTAAGTGGGAGGGCGACTTGTGGCTCTCAGCCATCGCAACCTAACCTAGCCTAACCCAACCTACAACTACACTATTCAGCGTTATTTTCGTTTAGAAATCTAAGCATCTGGCATACCATAAATTTATCAAGAACTTTGGCCAGAAATGACATCACAACTGGTCTGAGCTCGTTCTTGAATTTCGGTATGTAAAGGATGTTTCCACCTACCCAGCAGGCAGAAAAATCAGCTAGCTAGATATTAACACTGGCCCGTTTTTGAAGGCAAGAGAATGACAAACAACATGTTTAAAACTCAACTTTTTTGGGCATTTTAGAACTGCTCAGAGCGCCGCCCAAGATCTCACTATTTGCAAAAATTTAAGCTTCTAGTCGATTAGAGGCTAATTAGCCCTCGAGATGTAAATCAACTAGATTTATTATCAGCCAGTCAGTCGGTATAAACCAAGGCTGCAAGCCCAAGAAACTTTTGCGGTTAGAAACCCAAAATATTACCTTTTATAATTTTAACATTAGTTTTTAGCTTTGGTTACTAGGTAATCCCTTAGTTACACAGCGGGAAAAAGTGTGTTCAGAAAAGAGATTTCTTCATTTCAAAATAAGAACAGAATGTTCTCTCAAATTTTGGACATATTGTTAGTTCCCTAAAAATTAACCCAGCGATGTGTCTGCGGTCCTGGACCAGGAATTGAACGTGGACATACAATTTTTTTTTTTAAGTTAAACACGCTCTCAAAAACGGAACATATCAACTTATATCAAGACTTGCGTCCATAAAAAAACCACTTGAGGTGAGAAGATCCGTTAATGACTACGCTCATTTTACGTCCACCATCCTTTCACGCTGATTTTTAATTACTTATGAGCTGCGCTTCCCCCTTTTAATTTCGCATCTCTCACTCATTATGTCTAACTATTTCAAATTTTTTAAGCTTTTAATCCTATATACCCGTAAAGAGCTTAAGAACTGCCACGCGATTCTATTATAATTGCCCCTGTTAAGCAGCATAATCATAGCCCAGCTGGCCCCCCTGGAATATGTATGTAGTGGCAAAAGTGTGTGTGGCACTTGGCTGTCAAAAGCTCTGCTACGTGACATTATTAGCAATGCACTCCTGTATCGCATATTCTGTGGCACATGGCATGCTGCCGGTTACACTTATTGTACAACGGGGCGTATGATTTATGACTACGACAAAACTAATGATGGCACATTCGTTAGATGCCAGGCGTGTGCCCAAAGCGAAAAGCATTCAATGCCACTTGGATGCGTATATATTTGTAAATATGCATGCATGTATTCCCATTGTAGATATGTCATACTAAAAGTCGAAGTCTTTGCCACACATGGGCATCACAGATGTTCCGAATGACTTAAATAAACATTGAAAAGCCCACGCTAATCAAATAATGTGATGGGCAACTAAATATGCATTTGGTTAGTTGAATAAGATAAATAAGAATAAGATAAAGCCTGTATTTGAGACTTGTATTGTTCTATCGATTGTTCTCCTTAATATACGCAGCAAATCGTGGCAAGCGATTTTTGATTTCACTCATCTTGTAAAATAAAGAATAAGCTTGTCTGATATTCATAAAAATAACTCATATACGGTGGGTGTCCTGGCAATCTCTAGAAATTCTTCTTCCTGATCTGCACAGATCTCTTTAGACTCAGACAATCCAAATGACAACAATTTAGAAGCTTCGAGCAGCAGCTGCTTGCTTAATGCCAAATCGTTCAAGAATAGATATGCAGTACGCTCTAAGTATCATCTTAAAAGAAGCCCAAATTATTACGGAGTCGTCATGACTTACTAAATTATCAATATCCCTCACTTATTTTAACCATAAAGCAATAACCTAAATAGAGTGCTGGAGACTGTTTCACTTGATTAAGTAGGCTACAATATCATTTACTCATTGCGTCGAACATACCTTTTACTTTTACTTATGTATATTGGCACTCGAGTAGCCGGGTGTGGCGCAGCTGCTAGTTTGAGTGCCCGCTGTGCAAGAGGACATGGGTTCGATCCCGCATTGGGATATCTGAAAAAGTTTTTTCTTTAAAATCTTACACACCCAGTCATCTTCACCAACTATTGGGGCCAGAAGCTTTTACTACTCATGAAAAAGCTTCTCAAACTTTGAAGTAGGGTTGTTGAAAATAAATATCGATATTTTTTTTAGAAGGAAAGATATACCACTAAATGCATATTTTTCCGAGGCAACCTATAGATTTTGATTGCAGAGAGATTGCTGGAGTCAAATGACACCTTGAGGTTACTCTGCAATCAAAATCTATAGGTAGCCTCGGAAAAATATGCATTTAGTGGTATATTTTTCCTTTTAAAAACAATATCGATATTTATTTTCAACAACCCTACTTTGAAGCTCGTATTCGGCGTTAACCTGTACACTCAGAAAAAAAGTCAACAGGCGCTTTAGAATAAACGGAATGGAATTTACACCGTTTTGTACCTAAAATTTCAAGTATGACTCGTTCTTGAGTACGAAACATTCTGAAACCGAAATATGACAAGTAATATTATTGAAATGAGAACAATCGTTATTGAATCAAGAACATATTGTGTACCCACAGTATGATGAAAAATTAAAAAAAAAGGGTGTTCAAGTACAAAATATGTTAAATTGAGTAGAGAAATAAACTCATAATGCTAGATCCACGAAGTGTGCAACAGAAAATGCGAGTCCCAACTGGTTCAAACACTTTTAATATGGAGTTGCTTGCTCTTTGGTTATGGCCCTTGGATATTTCTTTGGTTTAATACAGAGACCTCTTTTAAGAATAAAATAGGAATAGCTTTCGAATTGTATGGGTTCAAACTAAGAACATTTTGAACTTGTTTGAAATACTCTCATTTTCTTTCTAGAAACTTTTTGTGCTGGCATTAGAAATAACTGAAGAGAGAGTTAATCGGGCTTCACTTGAGACCATTATAAGCCAAAAGTATGATCAAAACGATTCTAAAATAGTTTCAAATGTACTTAATATATCCTAAAACAATCTAGAATCAAGTATCAAGTAACAATTTTGTACTGAAGTCAAGTATTATCGTACTTACCTTACTATTGACACCGTATGTTCTTCATTCAAGTACAAAGCTATTTGTTTTTTTTTTTCTGAGTGTTGGTTCCTGTCTCTTGTGCGAAAATTAGAAGCACACAAGCCAAGAGATTGGAAGAAGCTCGTCTTTGCCCTTGGCAGTTGTAAAGTAAATTATTTATTATCAATTATCAAGTCTAAAAGGTTGTTTCTTATCTCACAGTTTGGATTGAAATTTTTTGGTAGAGTCGTGCTAGATCGCACTTGATACAAGTACAAACTGCTTGAAACAATGCAGAAATTTGTGTGTCAATCACAAAACGCTAATTTCAAGCACGGACTCTTAATAACAGAATAGTACAGACTCCAAATTGAAGTCAGTACGGAATTCCAATGTCAAAGTGAAAATTCGAAATCAAACCGAGAGCACGAAAACTCTCTCACCAATACACTTAGGCTAAATGGGCACACACTCACATACTCAATGGCTTTTATCAACTAAGCGTTTAAATTTTAGTTTCGATTTTTGCACTTATCCTGCCTTGCAGTTCCCAAACAGTCTTAGCAATGCTGACACGAGAAGGAAGCTGCAGATTTAGATGTTAAAAAGGTCCCATGGGGCTCTTGTAGGAAGTTTATTTTTGGATAACATCAAAATTGAATTTCGAACTTAAGTCAACCTCAGTAATTTTTGAAGCAATCCTTTTCGGTCTGAATATAGTTGGAATACCGAGTTTAAGTAAATTTTCAAAATGCCGGTATGACGATCAATTCTTTCGTTTGGGGTCCTACTCTGAGGTCAAATCGAGTTCGAAAAACAATCTAAAATCAATCCTGTGTGTTGTTCAAATAAGTTCAAGCTCTGCTAAGCTTTAGTCGGCATCAAAATAATAACTCCGGGATTGAAAAACCCGTCCACAATCAATTCAATCCTCTCGTATTTGGATTGATTGACTTCCGACTTCGTTTGAAATTAATGTAAGTCTGCTTAGAGAATATTATACTTTTATCTAGAGTGTCAGAAGCTAAGCTAGCATGAGAATTCTTAATTATAGAGAGGATTTTCTGATTCAGGAATGAAATGCCAACTTTTGCAGCCATGTATAGCACTTAAATCGAGCAAGCGAACGTTTTTTCTCTCGAATTCCAGAGTAATTCTCTTCGGATCTACTGGTTGGTGTTATTATAGCGGGTTATTGTTGTTCTCATGTAGTCAAAATTCTGAATCAGCCATTCGCCAGATTTTTGAAGCATTTTCGTTCAAGTTCAAGCAAATCGAATTGAAGTTGACATTTGTAGGTTCAAACTTGGATAAAAAAAATGATCCCTCCTCCTGAACAAACAGCTAACATAAACTTCTTCCTTAGTGTCAAAGTTCTGTTCACTATTTTGACGGTGTGATTCAACAGAAAACAATTTCAGTGACGACATAAACTCATACCCCATAAAATTAAGTCAAAGTCAGCTCCTGTATCAAGCGGCGTCACATTTGTTAAAGAATGCGTATCTACGTTCGCAGTTCCCTCCTTTGGCATTCCGCCAAAATCTATGGCAAATCCTCTGCAGCATTTGCCATTTGATTATATTAGTCATGCTACCAAAAAAAGGCGATATGACGCTCTCGGCACCCCCAACCACAATCGCACACAACAAGCTTTTACAACCACACACACACTCGCAGGCCAAGACAGGCAACGTCAGTTGGCCAGGACTTTGTTTGTGCCCGCTCGGCGCGTGGGGCAGATAGCGGCAGGCCGAAACAAAAGCTTTTCATTCATCAAAAATAATCAGGCGACAGGCAGCGTGACGTGAAGCAAGTGAGATGGCCTATGAGCGAGACGGAGGGAGTGTTGCTCTGCGTGAGCTTGCGCCAATTGAACATCTTGTAGCTATTTTTCGCCTATTCTATTGCCTGTGCTTGCCATTTTTCAACTATTTTAAACACATTTTCTCCGCCAACTTGACGAAGCTTCTATTTTGGTGCTCTGTGTTTTTGGTCCTGAATTGCTTTTGGCTGTTGGGGAGGTGGGGGCTCATTCATGAATTTTGACAAACTGACGCAGGACAAGCCAAACAAAAACGCTTAAGCTTTTTGTTTTTGTATTTTAATTGCCTTGGTTTGGCTATTTTTAGGGTGCTCTTCGTGGGGGCTGGAGTTAAAGTCAGATGAGTGACTCCTGTGGCAAATTAGATTATGGCTTTATCTTCCAATTAGGCTTTTTAAATTCAACTAAAATCAGTGCAAAAACTCAAGTTTTTTCTTTTGCTAGTATAAATAGTATATGTCGCATAAGCGTCGAAACTGTCTCTCTTACCAAATTTGAGATCGGTGTGGAGTCCTCACTAAGGACTGACGGACAAACAGATTATATACTTTAAAGGGGAGGAGTTGCTCTCTAATCAATGTATTTCCGTAATGATTTTTTATTTTTATTTTTTTTTATTGCTCAAAGTTTAATGATCATTTTTTGAGTAAAAACAAAATAAATTATCATTAAATTTTTATAAATATTTATAAATATACTAAGAATTTGCATCAACATAGACACAATTCCCAATTCATAATCATTACGGTGAGTACTAAGATCTGGTTTAAAATTCCAAATGATTTTCTAAAATCTATACACTCAGAGAAAAAATAGAGAATTTCATCAACTTTCTAGATCAATAAATCGATAAAAGTGCAAATTCTCTATCCTAGAGGGAAATTCTTGATTCAAGTATGATTTTTTGATGCCAGTTTTTTTGATCCAAAAGCTTCAATACTTGATCTACTTACAAAACGCTCTCAAATCAAGTAGAAAAAATCTAGAATCAAGATCTGATTGCAAATTCCATATGATTTTCAAAAATCTATACACTCAGACAAAAAATAGAGAATTTCATACTTGGATCGAGAATTTTCGAGATCAATAGTTCGATAAGAGAGAAAATTCTCGAACCTAGAGCGAAATTCTTGATTCAGGTATGAATTTTTGATACCGGTTTTCTTGATCTAAGAGCTTCAATACTTGATCTACATAGGAAACGTTCTCAAATCAAGTAGAAAAATTCTTGAATCAAGTACCCAACGAACTCCAGTCCAAGGTTACTCATTCTTGAATCAAGAGCATACAGCATTGATAAAAACCGAGAATGTTCTTCCTATTATCAAGAGCTCATCAGATGCAAGAGTAAGATCGTTTACTCCCAAATCAAGAGCTTCATAGATACCAATCTAACAACAATTTAAAAGTAGTTGTTTTTTTCCATTTTGTTTAAATTTATTTCATGGAAAACTAATTGTTAAACCATGTTGCAAGTTTTAGCAGGCTCGAGGAATACAAAGCACCTCCAAGCAGCATCAGTCTTTGTCTGTCAACTGGCAGTCGCACAGCCGTCGCTCCATGCCAGCAATGCCATAACTGGTTGGGAATTCCAAAGCAACATGAGAACAAAAATCGATTGGGCTCTCCGCTCGATAGCTTCCCCACACACCCCTCTTCCATAAAAATCCAAGCTGAGAGAGCGAGTTCAACGCAGTGTTCTCTCAAATGTGCTTGCTCTCCTTTCTGTTTCTTTACCTAAATCCCCTTGCCTAAATACGTCCTACTGAGAACGAATTTAGCTCGATTTCTAGAGCGAAATTCTTAAAAATTTAAGAACGAATAAATATAAATATCTTAATTTATTCGTTCTCCTTTATTCTGGGTGTAGGAAATGTCAAGAATAACTTCTTACCAGAATTCGGGAAAAACTACCTCCCTTTAATGGAAATTGGGTGGTAAAGGTTGTGTGGGCTGGAGTTTTAAAGCTTAATTCGGCAGCAAATAGTTACGCATTCAATAATGGAATTGTTTCATACACAGAGAAAAAAAATGTCAATATCAATTTAATCTTGGCTGGTTAATTTGATATTTTGGGAAATATCTTTTTTTTTCATATCATTTCGAGACTAAAACATTTCATTTTGACCATAAAGAGAAAGGGACGTATAGAAAATGTGAAGATGGAAAAAGACAAATGGTGATTCGATTCGAAATTTCAGGAAACGTTACGAATTATTTAAGTAGGCTCTGCGGCGTGTCGCCACACACGTGTCCGATGGTGCAGTCCGATAAGACGCCATTCCATTCGTGTTAAGAGCGAGAGGTCCAGAGTTCGATCCCCAGTCACGGAGAGGTAAAGTAAATTAAATAATAAAAAAGGTTTATTTGTGTTTTTCTGATTCTCTAAAATTATAAATAGTACTTAGTCACTAAAAGCACAGTGGAGTGAGTTCTCTATATTCAGTATATTTTTTATGTGTTGTATCATAATGACATTATAAAATATCAATATAATCTTATTAATATTGAGTTTATATTCTCAAAAATGTCAGATTGATATTTTCGAACAGATCATTCGTAACTTTATCATATCGGCTTTTTAATGATATGAAATAATATAACATTGAGTACCAGATCATATCATTTTTTTTTCTGTGTAGAATTTTCCTATGATTCCCAAGGTAATAGTTATAGTACATCAGAACATCACATGTTAACTAAGTATAGGTGCAGAAATATATGCAATTCGTTTTATAGTCAATCTGAACAAAACACTTTTCATTGCACATGGTTTCTCAGGATTTCCTGTAAAAAGATTACTTCACTGGTAATGTTCATAATGGCATTTTTGATGTTTACTCCTTCCAACAAATAGATTCTTTTTCACAAGTCGAAATTCAGTCAGTTAATATGTTAATGCACAAATCAGAAACAAACTTTATCTGCGTATGGTATACACCTACGTTCATGCAAACATTTGTATCCCTTTCTCTTATGGTCTCTGAGATCGACTAGTCACACTTACAGAAAATAAGTTATTATGAATAAGCACACTCAATCTAAAATAAGTTGCCAAATAGAAGTTGACAAAAAGTTTAGAAAACTGATATTAAAGAGGAAGGAGGTTTGTGCCTCTGAGATCGACGAGCTCATAGAGACAGACTGGCGGACAGACGGGCATGGCTATATCGACCCGGCTCTTGTTGCCGATCAAGAATATATACACGGTATCGGAGATGCTTTCTTCTGCCTGTTACATATCTCGCACAACTTCATGATCCCCCTTTTTCCATTTCTAACGAGAAAGAAAGTCGGTGAAGCCCGACTATAACATTGCGTCTCTGATAGGGATATCTAGAAGACGTGAAATAGGCCCTTAAAGACTAATCACAACAAAATTACATTCTTCAAACAATTTTATTTTAAACGGATTTTGACATTTGTTTTCTATCAAGTTTCGAAAGCCACCTGTCAAGTGAAATCATCAGAGAGCAGCTGAATTTGCCGCTCCATTTCCTTTTGCTCACTTTCGCTCTCCGTGCCTGCCAGCAACAGCTGACGGCTGCCCATGCTCAGCAAAGCTTTCGTCAAGTTTTAAGAAAAAAAAAACTCAGAAAGCTTTTGCAATGCCATCCACAAACTGTGGCAGCAACATCCTTGAACAAAAGGATAGGCGCGTGCTTTTCAAGTTAGTACGCGAAGTTTACTCATGGCATACAGACACGACAGCGGCCAACTCGCAAGCACTCAGACAAAAAACACACACACACACATACACACAACCCGATTTTGTATATAATTCAAGCGGTGCCAGTGCCCTAGAAATTAAACCAAATCGAAAAATGTTTTAAGTTGGAAAAAAAACAAAAAATAATTTATTTAAAGCTCTTAAACAAAGCCGAGTAAAAGTGCAAGTGAAAAGTGCCTACAAGAAGCAGAAAATCAAACACTCACACACACGCGCGCACTCTCCACCCCCCTCACACACACACACACAAAGGAAACGTCATCTGCCAGAGGCATTGACAGCAGCAGGAGCAAAAGCAGTAGCCAGAGTGGAACAGCATTTTGTGTATCCTATTTCGTGTGCTCGTGCCCGTGTCCTTAGGGGGAACAACAATAGCAATTACAGCGTGTAGTTGCCATAATGATAGATTTCAAAAATAAATTGAGCAAATTATCGCATAAAACGTGCCACTGCTGAAAAGATCTAAAAATACATCCCAAGCCCAGCAGCGACGCCAACTTGTCCCAGTCTCACCCCAAGTGCCGCGACAACAACCGACTTTAAATTATGCATGCACATTGATTTTCTTCCGCGTCCTCGTTTCATAGTGTAAACCAGCATAATTCGCATCATCATCATCTTCAATAACAACAACAACAAACAGGCCGTTTGCAAAACTCGTTTGTCGTCGCATGTTATCAGCGGAACTGACGCCGTCGACGGCGTTGTTAAATGCAAGCTATCAGCGCAACAACGGCCTAACAAAAGGTAAGCAAACACCATCAAATATTACGCATACGCACGGCCTATCCGGCGAATGCGATATATATTGAATTGAATGATGTCCTTTTGGTATCTTGAGGCACACATCCTTATTGATGTTAATAATGGGTATTTGCTTGAGAATGAGTATAGAAATATTTCAGATTTAATGAGTGGATACAAATTTTGCTTCATAAGCACACTGAATCAAATCGCGAGAACATTGCGTTTCATTTTGAGCTGCTTGATTCCCCTAAGGCACAATTATTTCAGAATCCAAAATCAATAAATTGGTATCAAAAACATTTTATTCGAAATCAGGGCACAAAACCTGTTGGGTCAGAAAGGATAGAAACTCAAATTGGTATTAGAATTAGCTTGATTCCATAAACAATCTTTACAAGCGGTTTATCTATTTAGAATTATGCTGCTAACCTTTTTTCCATAGGATTGAAGTTCACTTAAAAACATTAAGACCCTTCACCAGGGGAGATTCATTTAAACGCTTTGAATATGAAATACTTTCGTTCAGCAATACTTATGGCCGATTTCTCATCTTATGAAGTGCTGTTTTGTGATAGATAAACAACAATTTATTCGCTCTATATGGAAGTTCAGTTGGGCCATTTCACTTTACATGATTAAAATGCTTCCTTCACGCAGTGCTCCATCGAATACACTTGTTGAACTCCGTTGAACTTTGGATAGGCAAAACTACTAGGAGAACATTTATATTCATAAATTGTATTCCCATGCCGAGATAATATTTAAATTGTCCAGATGTTTTAACGCTAAGAGTAAAGCATCTCCGACCACTTAAAGTATTTATTAGTTTGTTATGCTTTTCCATGATTCTACTAAGTTTGGTTAAAGTCGGACAACTATATAGAACCGCCATAGGCATAGAAAAGTAATGTCTAAAAAGTAGTCTTAGGACCATTTTCCAATCTAATAACCAGTAATCAAATAACAGAGTAAAATCTAAGCTTATCTGACATATGCCAGCTATTTACAAGATGAGAAATCGGCCCTTGGTAAGAAAATCTGTTTTGTTTTTAATGGAAACGACCTTACAATAAGTATGTAACAGCCAGATGGAAGCATTTCCGACCCGATGCAGTACATTTATATATTTTTGAACAGCATCAACAGCCGAGTAGATACAGCCATGTCCGTGTATCAGTCCGTATGAACGCACACATCTCAGAGACGGTTAGAGATAGAGGTTTGACGTGTATGGGACAACAACTTCATATACTTGCAGGCAGATAAAGTTTATTTTCAATTTTGGCCACGCCCTCTCCCGCCCCCCCAATTTGGAAAAAACGTCAAATCTCCCACAGTTTTAAAGATAGATGATTCGTACCCTTTAGACATATAAACTAATCAACATTTTTGCTCGATCCGCAAAGAAAAGAGTACGATCGGATAAACGGATGTCGAGTTATGGCCAAAAGACTATTCGTTGCTGCAGCGCAGTAGCAGCTGAAAGCAGCGCTGCTACTGCGCTGCATCAAAATTAATTCTGAGCGTATAATTTCGTTGGTACAGGGAATGCTATGGTCGGGCTTGACCAACTTTCTTTCTTTCTTTAGCATATAAAAGCAATATTTTGGGATGCAATTTACATTTAAGAATGTCATTTTGTTTACAAAATTAAAAAATGAGTAGGTTTGCCCAATGGACAAAATTGGATCATCTAACCAATTAACACTTAACATTCAACAACACCTGCTTGGCTCTGCTGGGCTCTGAATTTTCTTGCCTGTTGGATTTCAGCGAGACTAGCATGTTATCGAAGCTGTAAGTCTGGTGAAAACAAAAACCAAACACGCTTAGAAGATTTTTCTCCGCCGATCGTCTCTTTACACTGCGAAATTGGATCACTGATAGCTACTCTCTCCACTTAAGCGATGACTTGGCTTGAGTATTGTTGTTGCACTTCTCTGCTTTGTTCACCTATCTGTGTGAAACGTGTGTGTATTGATACAACTTTTAATTCGTTATAAAAAAATTAATATGGTACAAATTGTTGATTTACCATGCTAAAACGGGGGCTGTACATTTGTATGAAAATTTCTTAGCGGACTAAAATATAGATTTTGAAAATTACTTCACTCTCTCCTTTTGTGGCTAAGTATTAGAAATAATCTAAGAGAATCCGGAAACAACAAATTAATAATTTGTATTATTTTGTTTACACTTCACCTCTTCTTGTGGCTGGGGATTGAACTCAGGACCTCTTAACCACTTAACACGGCATCTTATCTTCCGTTAACTGTACAGATTTGGGCGTTTGAGTCTTACCATCTGCAGAAAAGTTTAATGAAAAAGTTTTTAGAAAGGTTCAAAAATCCCTTCAAAATAATAGCATAAGATCTTACCTTCCAAAAGCAATTAAATGATTCACATAATAGGAGCTTAACATTACCCTAGTAATATTTTCAAAATGGAATCTTCGGAATATATCTTTAATTAACAGTAAATTATATTCTTAACAATCCCACGTGATGTGCTCTACAAATCAAGTCTAACACAAAATCGACAACAGTTTCCATACAGTTTGTAATGGCTTTGGCCTTGGTCAGTGACACTTAAAATTGAGAGGCTAAACAGATCGTATGTCCCAACTGAACAATAACTCCTCTATTAGTACTTCAAGTGTTAGTAGATTTATTACTTGTCTGCTGTTTTCATTGAATCTAGAATTAGCTCACATCAATTGTACTCATTTAATTTAATATCCTTTTTTTTTAATTTTAGGACGTTTTCTTTTATTATATTAGAATTAACTGTAAAGTATTTAACAAAAATTGTTGTATAATTAAATTTACCATCAATTACTCACCCTTCAACTCTGCCTAATTGAGAACCTGCTATTGATGGGCACTTGGTTGCACTTCGATTCAATGTTTTCAATTAAAAAGTAATCAAGTTCATTTAAAACTCATTTACAGGGCTTATTAACGCGCAGGCAGGCACATTCATTAGCAACCCACGCACACACTCAGCCTCCGTGGGTGCCTCCCGGCTCCTGCGTAATAGTGCATCATTGTTGCTTTAATCTGATTTCAAATATAATTGCATTTCGCTGCACTATGACATTAGTTGGCACCCACTCACTCACCGGCCACGCCCGGCGGCCCACTCACTATTGTCATTCAGCTCCGCCATGGCCATTTAATGCAATTTATGGTACAGACAATGGCTCGATGGCCCCAAGCCGATGGCGTTAGAATTTCCATTCGAATGTTAACGGTAACAGGCACCGGAAATAAAGTTATAAAATGCCAACAACAAAGCTAAGTCAAAGCCAGTTTCTACATTTCCGGTATGCAAGTGTGTGTGGTGGGTGGGTTGGTTTGCTTTTACGACTTGATGTCATGCACCGAGCCACCCACTCAGAGGCGAACAATTGCCAAGGCATGCAACAAGGCGCTGGCTGAAACTTGACTTCATATCCTTCACAATCGCTTTAGTTAATAATATTTTGCTTGATTATAAATTAGCATTCAGTTTGCATAATTATGGCGTATCGAACAGTGGCAGGGGAAACGGCATGGCGAAAGTTTCCAGGAAATGTTGGTTGTTACTCAGTTCCCGGAAATGATGGATTGCGTCAGTGTGGAAAATAAAGTATTGATTTATTATTCTGATGTTTTTAGAGGAACTGACATGACCTTGCGTCAGATAAAAGTTGCTAGCTTGCAATTTTTAAAACCTTGAGAGCAAAGTCGTTGGTCAACGTTTTGTAATTGACTTAACCGGAGAGGTTACATTATCGGAAAATGTTTACTTTCAATTTGTGTATCATCATAGGTAAATACTTACTTCTTATTGAATCGGTTGAAATGGCCTTCGATAGTGTTAATCTTTTATTTTTTATATTTATAATCCACGTCAAACAAGTAAGAAAGTCGACCAACTGTAATACACTCTGTACCAGCGCAAGTGTAGGCTCGGTACACTTTTGTTACCAGCGATCATTCTTTTTCTCATAACTGGACTATTGTTTACCCGATCTTTACCAATCATTTGGCGGATCGATAATAAATCTAATTACTAAATATGTCTAGACACTACGAACCATTTATCTGAAAAACTGTAAGAGGTATGACGTTTTTTTTTAAATTTATTGATAAGAAGTCCAACCTTAAATTTCTAATCATTTTTGAAATCTGATTCTTCAATCTGACTAGCAGATGGACGGACATGGCTAAATGCATGAAGGGAGGTGTATACCATACCCAGATCAAGTTTATTGCATTCTTGAGAAATTGAATGGTAGAACAAAAGAGTCGGAAAACCTTAGGTTAATGCCGAATCCGAGCAGCAAAATATGAGAAACTTTTTATGGCTGGTTCCTTTAATAGATGGTGGCGCTAATTGATGGTGAAGGAGGCCGGATGCATATAGCTTTTTAAGGAAAAAACTTTTTATTCCATGTCCAGTCCTATCGATTTATTAGAAATGTCGAAATTTTGGTTAAAAAAAAAAACAATATATTGTTTTTGGAATGACCGATAACCTAAACATATGATTCGATTTTAAGTTTTGTTTTAGGGATGCCGATATTTTTCTTCCAAAAGGCGATATTTTCGGAAGCGATAACTTCGACATCGGATATAGAATTTTTGGTGATATTTTCAGCGATATTTTTGTTTCATCTGTTTTGAAGTTGCTAAAGATGCTAAATTTTGGAAGTACACAAATCTCTATGTACAATCACAATTACGTCTCTAAGGTGCTCCAAATCATCCAATTTTGGAAAAATATCAATCTTTCGTTCAAAATATGACGTTTTATACATAAAAAAATTATAATCTTTTCAACATCAACATCTTGTCTAAACATAAATTTATAAATAAGTTTGAGAAACTTCCTTTGTCATAAATAAAATACGTTGGGAATTCTACAATCCGGTCTTGAGAACGGTTTCGGGCCAACTGTAAAAGAACCAAAGAGTCTTTCTTCAGAAGACGGACCAAGCATAGCTACCTTTAAATCAGGGTTGCAAACCGGTTCTGAACCGAACCGATTTTGAACCGAACCGAACCGCTTATTCCAGCTGGTGAACCGAACCACAAACCGAACCGGCTTCCTTTAAGAATTGCTGAACCGAACCCGAAACCACAAATAAAAACGGGTCGGTTCGGTTCAGCTCTCTGACGAGTTTTAAGACGGGAGTCGCTTTCCTCTAGCCAATGATACTTATTATTTTGGGAATTTGAATCGTTTCCCCAAGACAATTTTTCTACATATCGTTCGACTCTCTACATTCTTACCTATGCCGGAACTTTTAAGGATGACCTAACGAAAATTTAAGAACGAGTAATTCTGCAAGTCTTCTGTAATTGCCCTCCGATCTCTTAATATACGTACCATCAATGTACATTCTTTCCTCTAGTGGACAATATTTGGAATTTTCTGTAATACATTCACCTTAATTTAATGCTAACCAGGAGAGTTTTTATTCTTTTCTATTCTAATCTTTTCTGGCCGACATTCTCTGTTTTCAAATATCATTCCTCTAAGATCTTATAGACGAATCCTTTGAATCTGGCACAATAAATTTGCGACATTCTTCTAAGGGTTTTAAAGATATTCAAATGGATTATAGGAATTCAATTTGAAAGTGTGTAAAAGTCACATGACAATAGAAATCATAATGTACCTTTGTGAACCACTGAACCGAACCGGAACCGCAGTTCAGTCAGTTCCAAAAACCGTGTAATTAACCGAACCAACTGTTCAGAACCTGTCTGAACCACTGAACCGAACCATTTATTATATTAGATTGGTTTGCATCCCTGCTTTAAATAAACATAATAAGTTCCTTAAAGCTTATATTATTGTTCAAATGCTAAATAAATTTCATGTCTATTTATTAATATAATAAGTCTTAAATATACACACAGATCTCAGGTGTGTTAGGAGATAAAGGATCGAAATTTATAAGACTACTAGCTTTATTTACCAGCGGCTTCGCTCGCTTTGTATCAATTTGTTACTAATTTATCATGCTGGTAATATTTTATAATGTGATGCTTTCAAAATGTTCATGGAGCTTTGTGGGTTGATTAGAAAAATATTTAAAGTCACGTGCTCCGTACTTTTTATACTCTGTACCGTAGGTACATAGAGTATATTAAGTTTGTGCAAAAGTATGGAACAGCCAGAAGAAAGCATCTCCCCATAAAGTATATATATTGTTAGAATTAGATTTTTCCAATATTTAAAATATATATTCACAAATTCCATATTTTTATGTGAAAAATTGAAAATGAATTTGAATGTAATCAAGAGAAAGTTAAAATTGGCTCCAACCCACCAACAAAAGTGAACATAGTTTTTTCGGAATTTCCAAATAGAGCTTAGAAAATGAGCTTGAATCCGATCGGAAGGAAAACAAAAAGTTTTTTTTGTAAACTGAAAAGCTACATTTAGCAGTTATCCGGCCATTTTCCGACTTTAGGAATAGATTTTCCAAAATTTGAAAGTTACCTATTTCGTATTTATTTGTGAGTAGTTTTGAAAATGAGTTAGCAGCTAATCCTGGGAACTTTCGCCCACACATCCTTGACCAGCCATTTTCCACCAAAAGGGTGAATTTTCCGGAAAAATGGTATGCAGTTTTTGTTGAATTTTCATTAAGATCTTTGAAATTGAGTTAAAACCCGAAAAAAAACAACAAAAAAGTTCCATGTAAAAGTTTTCCGCCCATTTCCCGACTTTGGGAGTAGATTTTCCAAAATTTAAAAGTCACGTAGCTTATATTTTTATACTCTGTACCGTAGGTACACAGAGTATTATAAGTTTGTGCAAAAGTATGTACCATCCAGAAGGAAGCATCTCCGACCCCATAAAGTATATATATTCTTGATCAGCATCAACAGCCGAGTCGATATAGCCATGTCCGTCTGTCCGTCTGTCCGTCTGTCTGTCCGTATGAACGCACAGATCTCAGAGATGGTAAGAGATAGAGGTTTGACATGTATGGGACATATGCTTCTTATGTCTGCAGGCAGATCAAGTTTATTTTCAATTTTGGCCACGCCCCCTCCTGCCCCCGCAATTTAGAAAAAACGTCATATCTCCCACAGTTTTGAAGATAGATGGCTTGTTCCTTCTGGACATATTTAGTTATTAGAATAACTTATCGAGATCCGCCAAAGGAATGAAGAAGATCGGATGAACGGTTTTCGAGTTCTGATCAAAAGACAAAATTTCTTGGTAGAGAGTATGTTATAGTCGGGCTTGACCGACTTTCTTTCTTGTTTTCTGAGTAACTTTGAAAATAAATTTGGAGCTAATCGCTGGGAACTAAAATTCAACCCCTACAACCTTTGCCACCGAATTTCCACCAAGGGGGGTGAATTTTCCGGAACAATGGTATGCAGTCATTGTTGAATTTTCATATAGATCTTTGAAAATGAGTTTGAACCTAATCGGATGAAAAATAAAAAATTTGCATACAACAGTTTTCCGCCGATTTTCCGACTTTGGAGGTAGAATTTCCAAAAGTTGAAAGTCACGTTGCTTATATATTTTTTATGGGTAACTTCGAAAATAAGTTTGGAGCTATTCGCTGGTAGATAAATTTTAACTCATTCAACCTTGACCACCAAATTTCCATTCAATTTCAACCTTTACCACCCAATTTCCACCCTGGGGGTGCATTTTCCGGAAGTGTGGTATGCAGTTATTGTTGAATTTTTATATAGATCTCTGAAAATGAATTTGAGCATGACCGGATGAAAAACAGAAAAGTTGCATACAACAGTTTTCCGCCCATTTTCCGACTTTGGAGGTAGATTTTCCAAAATTGAAAAGTCATGTTGTTTATACTTTATTATGTGTAATTTTGAAAATGAGTTTGGAGCTAATGGCTGGGATCTAAATTTCAACTTATTCAACCTTTACCACCCAATTTCCACCCAGGGGGGTGAATTTTCCGGAAGTGTGGTATGCAGTTATTGTTGAATTTTTATATAAATCTCTGAAAATGAATTTGAGCATGACCGGATGAAAAACAGAAAAGTTGCATACAACTTTAGATTTTCCAAAATTGAAAAGTCACGTTGTTTATACTTTGTTATGTGTAATTTTGAAAATGAGTTTGGAGCTAATCGCTGGGATCTAAATTTCAACTTATTCAACCTTTACCACCCAATTTCCACTCTGGGGGGTGAATTTTTCGGAAGTCTGGTATGCAGTCATTGTTGAATTTTCATATAGATCTCTGAAAATGAATTTGAGCCTGATCAGATGAAAATCAAAAAAGTTGCATACGTCAGTTTTCTTTGAATTTTCCACATTTTCCGACAGAATTTTCCAAAACCCCGCCTTAGTACGCACTTTCACCACATAAGGAAACTCCTGTCAAAATGTCAGCCTTCTATCTCTTACCGTTTAGGCTGTGCGACGGTCACCAGTCAGTCAATTAGTCAGGTTGAACAGTTTTATATATATAGATAGCTTTTTAAACTCGTAGGCAGATCAAGATTATTTCAATTTTTGCCACGCGTAGACTCAGCAGTCTGAAAAACGGTATATCTCACACAGTTTTATTGATAGAAGGTGCAATCCGCTGAACTAGTTAATGAACGAATTTTTAAACAAATAACTAAACAACACGCTAGGAGAGAGTGACTGAAAATCACTGACTGACCAAAAAAATAGAACTGAAGAAAAGCTTGTTTTCTTGTTTAGTTTAGCGAATAACTCTACTTTGTTCACTCACACCTGCAACTAGTTGATTGTTGTTAAGGTCTGAGCAAATTTTGTCTGAGCATGTCGATAAATAGAAGTTAGTCCTCTACACAGAAAACAAAAAGAAAGAAAGGATGAAAATGTAAGATATATTTAACATTTAATGGATATTTTCGTTTTCCAAAAAGGATATTAAACAAGTATGGGCGCTGCAGTCGAATTTCCCGACCACAAAATACCCTGTTCATTTGTTTTCATTTCATTGTCATTTTAAATGTAGGCAACACTTTTTTCTAGTCCTGACCAACAATTAGGGGGGGTGCTCTTAACAACTTCATGATCCCACTTTTCCCATTTTTAATGGGAACAAGGTATAAAAAATCCATTCCAAATGGGTACCTAAATCAGCCGATGAATATTTTTTAATGGGTTTCCCAGTATCCCATTTTCGAAAATTGGGTTTTCTCAGTTCTTGTATGGGTATCCTATGGAACAGCTAAGAACTATGGTGCAATATTCCCTTAGAACTGCATCAAAGTACTGAAGATCGATTTGAAAAAAGAGCCAAGGAGATGTTATTTTTGTTTTGCCCTAGGTGTGGTGTTTTGGTAGTCTGTTTAAGGAATTTGAAGCAGAGGTCTTTAAGCTTCCTCTTGACATTTCAGACGAAAAAGATAGAGGAAAGTAAGCTTCGGCTCGGCCCAAGCTTGTATACCCTTGCAGCACGTTTTCTAACTGCTTTGAAGGACATCAAACAAACAAGTTTTTCTTTTTTTTTTGTATGACAGCTATATTATATGGATGTCCGACTTCGATCAAACTTAGTGGAATCATGGAAAACATAGCAAACTAAGAAATATAAAGTTTGGAGGAGTTTTCTTTGAAAACAAAAAAGTTTTTCTCACTAAAACTAGTTTCTCGACCGATCATTCATATGGCAGCTATAACCTAAAGTCATCCGATTTTGACAAAACTTTAAAGAATTGTGTGAAAGCTTAAAAAATTAATATATGCCAATTTTAAAGAGGTTTACATTGAAAACAAATAAGTTTTTATTACTAAGACTATTCTTCTAACCTTACTTTTCTATGGCAGCTATACTATATAGATGTCTGATTTCGACCAAACTTGGCAGAATCATGGAGAAGCATAGAAAACTAGTAAATACGGAGTTTGGAGCCGATTGCATTGAAAACTAAAACGTTTTTCTCACTAGAACTAGTTTTTCGGCCGATCGCAGCTATATGTTATAGTCATCCGATCCGGCCGGTTCCGACAAATGTGCAGCGTATTTGGACCAGAAAAATTCGTGCAAAGTTTGGTCACGATAGCTTTAAAACTGACGAAGGAGATAGCATAGAAACAGACAAACATACGGACGGATATGGCTATATCGACTCAGCTCGTCATGCTGATCAAGAATATATTATATATACTTTATGTGGTCGGAAATTCTTTCTTCTATGCGTTACAAACATCTGGACAATTTCAATAAACCCTCTGTAAGGGTATTAAAACTATTGTATAAGTGCCGTTGATTACCGGAGATCTGCTTCGTAAATTATAAACAATCGCGAAATATCACAATATTCAGATGAGTAACAAGTGGACCCAGAGTAACGCAGATTTTAATATGTTTGTCTTAAAGGCTCGAAAAACTAAATTATGAAATTTTTACCCAAATCTAATGGCTACAGTATATTAAAAGGTGTAACGTGATCATATCTATTTTTTGAATAATCCCCTTAAAATTTAGGTTAAACACTACACCAACTTTAAGACTCAAATTGTAATTCATACAGAATTCCATGCGAGCATCAAGAGTCAACAACATACTCAACGAAATTCTATTTCCTGTTTCCATTTCTGTAGATGAAGTTTTCCTCTCCACAACATACGAATCGTGCGGCAGTGCATCAACGGCATCAACAACAATGACCAAACAATTGACAACGTCGACTGCAACAAATGCTGCATCCAGTATAGCGCAAGCGGGCAATTTGGCGCCCACAGTTATATCGCCCACAACTCCAGCCACAGCAACAGCAACGACAGCCACCACCACAAGCAGCGAAACAGGAACTGCAACAGCAACTACAACTGTAACAGCGGAAACAACAAAGAAGGTTTCGGAGCAACCAGCGTCAACCACAACAACAACCACAACGAGCGATGCCAGCGGCCGTTCAGCAGCCTTAGAACGTGCCTACGTCCATGATGTCTACGAACATTGCGAAGAGCCCACTGGACCCGTGCGTCCACGTGTGGCACAGTTTCTCGGCAATTTAGAGCCCGGCTCGGTAGTCTGTGATGTGGGCTGCGGCAGCGGCCGTTACCTCACCCAATGCAACCCATCCATATGCACCATTGGAGTGGATCGCTGCTATCGCTTGAGTAAAGTGGCCCATGAAAAGGGCGGCGAGGTGAGTCCCGAGTCAAGTGAAGTGTAATTGATGTGTGCTAATTGCCACAGTTGGCTGAATGTGTGTGTTTTCTGGGCGAATGTCTTCCTCCCTCCTCACATCCTTCTCCAGACAATTGACCCATTTTCCTTGCACCAAACGAGCCATTAAACATTTCGCGCAATTATGGCGCTCCACTTCTTATGCAACGCATAAATTATGCTTATCATTTGGAAATTATTTGCACATGTTCTTTGGCCATGTCAAGAGTTTCCGTTTTATTCTTCATAATTGCAATGGTCCACAATGGAGCCATAAAAAGAGTCATTCAAGAGCTACAGAGAAGGGATTAAATGGCGCTCTAGTGATGTTGCATAACTGCAAATAAAGAGAATTAAAGCACACTGGGAAGAACTTGGAGCACAAGTAAATGTCGGCCTTGTTTGGCTGTCTTATAGCCATCACTTATTGAGAGAAGAGTTTAATAATAATAAAGCAGTTAACGAACTGTGGAACTCCACTGTGAAGCGGGGTTATTGCACAGAGAAGAAAAAGGATGATTTCCGGTATCCATTTGGGAAGGATATGTCTGAAATATCCTTTTAATCATCCAACGGAGCTAAAAATCATCCAAAGGATATGAAAAATGATGATCCTAAGGATGATTTTTCAGCTTGATTAAAAGGATATTTAAGACATATCCCTCCCAAATGGATAATTTTTTGGATTCGGATCAATTTTGGATCAATGCAAAGCGTTCCGTCTAAATCCCTCAAATAGAAAAGCTTATTCGTCGTACCTATATTTCTTTCCTCTGTTTCCTTGGGTCAGAGTATTATAAAAGCAATTATGCTGCCTTTACATTGACGTTTTTATTTTCGTATAGATAAATCAATTTATTGATATCTTCTATATTCTGATGTTACATTTCTTCTTTCTAGTCGAGAACCGACTTTCCTTTTAACTTAATCTCAGAACCAAACTTAAACATGGCCTCACTAACTTTTGACGATCAGTTCATTTGTATCGTCTGACTTGCCGATTTTTGAATAAGTCTAAATGGTTCTGCAACGTTTCATCGAATCGGACTATGAACTCAAGATGATCACGACCCAAAAACTGTGTAAGCACAGTTTTCCCATTGTTAGTACAAAGTTCTCACTTTACGAACAAAGTTTTGAGTACTCAAAAACTTTATTGGAGTTAAAAGTATTCCACATTCAAGAACACTTTAAAGTCAACAAGTGTACAGCATTTGATTGAGTTTGATTTAGGGTTTAAGCCCATCATTCACTCTAAGGTTCGAAGCGGTGAGTTAATATTATTTGTAAGGGCTGGATGAGCTGCTGCTCCGCCCATATTCCATAGAAACCAGAGGCTTCGCTGTACAACAACTTCTGCGAACCCCAATCAACACCGTTGTCGTACTTGTCTCGGAATCATACCTAAGACCACTTGTGCTCAACGATTCTTAAGTTTAAAACCAAAAAATTTTTTTTTAAAATAATTTTCCAAGACGTGTAAAAATTTGTATACCCTTGCAAAGGGTATTATAATTTTGCCCAAAATTTTGCAACGCATAGAAATATTAAATTCCGACCCCATAAACTATATTTATTCTTGATCAGGGTGACGAGCTGAGTCGATTGAGCTTTGTCCGTCCGTCTGTCTGTCTGTTTCTACGCGAACTAGTCTCTCAGTTTTAAAGCTATCGAGCTGAAATTTTGCACAGAGTCTTCTTTTTGCTGCACACTACTTATATGTAGGAACCAACCGGATCGGATGACTATATCTCATAGCTCCCATAGGAACAATCGGTCGGAAAACTAGTTTTAGTATGAAAAACTTTTTTCTTTTCAATGGAAACGTCTCCAAACTTTGTAATCGTAGGTTTTATATGTTTTTATACCCGTTACTCGTAGAGTAAAAAGGGTATACTAAAGTCGTGCAAATGTATGTAACAGGCAGAAGGAAGCCGATATCATAAAGTATATATATTCTTCATCAGCATCAACAGCCGAGTCGATATAGCCATGTCCGTCTGTCCGTCCGTCCGTCCGTCCGTCTGTATGAACACCTAGATCTCAGAGACCAGTTGAGCTAGAGCAACCAAATTTTATACGTAAGCTAGTATTGTCTGTAGGCAGATCAAGTTTGTTTCAAATTTTGGCCATGCCCCCTCCCGCCCCCGCAATAAAAAATGTTGAATAACTCCCACAATTCCCACAATATCGAGCTCAGATATAGTATATGTCAGTATAGTCTATGTGGCCAATATCTACAATCTCACAAATTTTCAAAACGATCGGATAATAAATGGCCGAGTTAAAAAAATGTTGCATACTTATCCGAGCTGAGCTGAGTAACGGGTATTTCGAAGTCGGGCAGGGCCGACTTTAACTTACGCTCTCGTTTATAATCCTACCAATTTTTATTAAAATCGGACAACTACTTTACCTGCCATACAAAAAATAGGTCTGAAAACCAGACTTAGTTAGAAAAACTTTTTTGTTTTTAATGGTAGCATCCTGCAATTTTGTATTTGTTTGTTTCCCGTGCTTTTACATAATTCTACAAGTTTTTTTCCAAATCGGATGACTATATCATATAGCTCCCATACGAACGATCGGTCGTAAAATGGGAAAAAGAGTATTTTTTGAAAATATTTAAGCGAGCACTTGCAAGGTTATAAAAACTTCGGCACAGACGAAGTTAGCTTAGCTTTCTCGTTTTTTTTATGAAAGCCTCTATATAAACCAGACCAAACCTGACCATACAAAAGTTATGTAATTCAATTTTCTAGTTTAGCATTTCGAACTACATAAAAATAATAAAAAAAAGAAAGCTTACTTCGGCTGAACTTTTAATACTCATGCAGCTCGTATGAATTTTGAGAACGCCTCCATTAAAAACAAATCGTTTTTCTACGGCAGCTATCCTATATAAGTAGTCTTTCGATTTTGACCAAGCTTGTTGAAGTCATGAACAATCATTGAAAACTTTTATATACGAAGTCTGATAAGCAAACAAAAAAGTTTTTCTCACTAGAACAGTTTTTTGGCCCATGGCAGCAACTTGCTATAGTCATCCGATTA
This sequence comes from Lordiphosa fenestrarum, assembly GCA_035044985.1. Lineage (NCBI taxonomy): Eukaryota > Metazoa > Arthropoda > Insecta > Diptera > Drosophilidae > Lordiphosa > Lordiphosa fenestrarum. Next base: position 31,709 of record JAWNNO010003412.1, read on the forward strand.
TGTTGGTTTCATGAAGATTTCTAGCATAGAAACAGATGGACGAACACATATGGCTAAATCAACTCAGCTCGTAATGCTGATCAATTGGTAAGAAATGCTTCCGTCTTTGCGTTAAAACCATTTGAACCATTTTTTATATCCTCTACAAGGGTATAAAAAGTCCCCTACAATACATGCCTAAGAGGGTCAACATATTGATTTAAAACAGCTTACATTACCTAAAATCTAGATGAAATGGACCATTTCCGAAAACAGACTCGCGTTCACAAACCTTCAACATACTGAAACAATTTTATTTGGTTGCCTTGTGTAATTACTAGACATCGGATTTTAGATTGAATCATATTCTTAATGAAATATATCTGCTTGGACACCAATTTGTTTGATGAAGAGTAGATTATTTTAAGCCTCATTCATTTTGCATATTTGACATGTTTACATGTTTGAAAATATTTCGATCTACTTGGACCTATTTTGGAATACATATTATGAGGGTAAAAAGTTGGCGTCTTCCCATCTAAAGATGCCTTATATGTCTGGTTCAAAACGAGAGTACTAATCATAACAAGAAAGAAAGTCGGTCAAGCCCGACTATAACATACTCTGTACCAAGAAAACGACTTTTGATCATAACTCGAAAACCGTTCATCCGATCTTCTCCATTCCTTTGGCGGATCGATAAGTTAACCTGATAACTAAATATGTCCAGAAGGAACAAGCCATCTATCTTTTTTTCTAAATTGCGGGGGCGGGAGGGGGCGTGGCCAAAATTGAAAATAAACTTGATCTGCCTGCAGACATAAGAAGCATATGTCCCATACATGTCAAACCTCTATCTCTTACCATCTCTGAGATCTGTGCGTTCATACGGACAGACAGACGGACAAGCGGACATGACGGACATGACTCGGCTGTTGATCAAGAATATATATACTTTATAGGGTCGGAGATGACTCCTTCTCGATGTAACATACTTTTGCACAAACTTATAATACTCTGTGTACCTACGGTACAGAGTATAAAAATCATCATACACCAAAAATTCATAGAAACAAACCTTCCGAAAAAAGAAGATGTAAATTTTTGTAGCACATAAGCGAGCAAAATATTTATCTTTAAAGATAAGTTACGGAACCTTTAAAATGCCTGGTGCAGTCCGAGAAATCGACAGAGACTAGAGATAGCGAAAGAGAGTGTAAAGAATCGTACTTCCAACCATTTTCCTGTCATTGACAAATAATAAAATACAATCAAAAAACAATGAGAATAAAAATATGTCGAACTTTTCTGACGATAAAGTTCTAAGTCGTTGCAGATCTATTGCATGAGCATTACTCATAGCTGTGGGCTCTACATGGTAACCTTAAAGTTGAATACTTCAGAAACTGGGCTCAGAAACCAGCCAGAAGCAATGATTAAGAAAGATTTAATTTTATATTTTTACGATTTCTTAACTGAAATGCTTTTTCATTTAGTGTTCTTAATGAAAACTCTTCAGAACGTAAGTGAGCTGAGCACAGTCGTGAAATCGGTTTTTCCTTATGGGGTCACAACGTAACGATGACGTAACGTGACGTACCGTACGCAAAACGGAAGTGCGGTACGATTTGAGCCATTTACCGTACTTGTGTTTTGAACAGTAAGCGACGAACCATATGTAGTACTTTCCTGTGAACAGGACTTTCTTGTGTTTAGTAATGTCCAATTTTTGTGATTTTTGAACCAAAATTAAAAGAAAAACCCAAAATCCAATGTCTAGTAACTACCTCACAATACTATTGCACAAATTTCAACTTAAAAGTATTTAAGAGTCTTATTAAACTTTCCAAAGGAAGTGTCAAATCGAACTTGGTTAAAGTAAACTTTGTGCATGGGCACTCTACTAACGCTCCACCTGCCCGGTTTTACCAATGACAATGGAGCTCGCCTTTTTTTGCGTCTATGCTTTATGGTTGTTCCTTGGAAACCCACAACATTTCCTTTTATTGCAAACAACAATAAATTATTCCTTTTCTTTTAAGCCCTGAGGTATGCAATGCTTTCATTTTCCCTTTTATTTGCAATAATCTATTACAAAACGCCCCCTTCACATCGTTGTGCTTATTTATAGTGCCATTTCCAGGCAACAAAAAATGCTATTTCCTGAGAAATGCATTGTTTGAACCGCCCACTCCACTCCACTTGCCCTGCCACACCCACCTCAAGCCCATCGGCTGGTCCCGCCAGTAATCGACAACACGCATTCCTTGCATTTAAATTGCATTTGCCTGCATTGCGTGGGATTGAACTTGGCGTGTAATGACGACGAGGACAACAATAGCAACGAGGCTATTGAATGGCATTGCGAAAGCTGTTCAATGGCCAGGGTTGGAGCAGCTGGTTACGTGTCTGGGTGCCTTTAAAAGGCCAACAATTTACTTTAAATGGTTTAATTCATTTAATAACCCGCCACATTATCGTGACATGACAGCCCAGGGGAATGTGCCTATAATTGCTACTCGATACGGTTTAATAGGACAAAGTCCTTGACATTTGGTATAAAGCCAGGCGCATGGGCCTTTAACAACTAAGTGCGGATCGGGCTGCAAATCTAATCAATGTCAAATTTGCATATTTCATATTTTCACATTTTCAATTCCAAATAAATTTTGGCCCTGCCTAATCATGTGCCACATGTGTCTGTACTACAAATGTCTGACTGTAATCGTATGTTTTAAACAAGCTCCAATGTAAACGTGACATGCAATCCAAATGCAACTTTTTTGCACAACAAAAACAGAAACTTTATGCAAAAACCAATTTAACTTTGTTTGCTGTAAAGCAGAGCATGAGGAGGCAACTTGCACTTGTTGGCAGAACTTTGATTTCTGCCGCTCGTGCCTGGCCTGATTTTCAATAATTTTGTAAAGCAATAAACTGCAGCCCCAGCGGCAGGAAGACGAGAGCTCATAAAATTTGCCAGCCGAAATGGCGCATAAAAAATGCGCAGTCAACAGCCGCAAGAACATTAAAACTGGGTGGAGAGCATTCAGCACGAAGCGGAAGGAAGCACATGGAAGAGTTAGCTTCGATTTCGGCTGGAACCAGGTAGCCAAACCTGCAATTTCTTGAGCCCAATTTAAATAAGCCTTGAGAAGGCCAAATGGAAATTGCGAAAAGTATATGCGAGCGCTTGGCCTCATTAGCGTGCAACGTGGCGTATGCGTAACATGCTTTACTTTCACCTGACACTCTCACTTGCCCAGCATTGAGACCTTGTCAACATAAACTTACAAAAAAATATAGCGCCCCACCCGTGTGACACGTGAGTGAGTGTGCGTGTGTGGGGTGAAAAATGGCGACTGCCATAAATACAATTTGTAAAGCGCACACGACAAATGTCAGCAACGTGTGCATTCAACGCCTTCTGGATATCAAAAAAAAAAGGCAGCCGCACTGAAAACGCTTTCAACTATGTTTAAGTTCCTGTGCTGGCTGAGAAGTACTTAAAGACAGCAGGCAGGCAAGCCTTTTCCTTCAGTTCTCCACCTCAGTACTAAATATTGCCCCAACTTGGGGCTGATTACTGTTCGGATTACCGATTTGAGTACTTAGTTTATGTTCAACCAATTAAATTATGTTACAGTTGAATTTGATGAGTTTCTTGATTAGGCTGCCTTTACATAGGTCGACACATGAGACATGACGGACTATTAGGCTTATTTGTTAGCTGCTTTAAATGTAAAAATCTTTTTCAGCTCCGTTGGAAGATTTAAAGGATATTTAAGACATGTCCTTCCCAAATGGATCTATTTTGGATCTTTTTTTTCTGTGTAGATAGGCAGCTCTCAATGCGCTTAGCAGCAACAAGATTACCTCATAGCTCGTCTTAGAGACAAAGATTAAAATTGGACCAACTAGACAGCAGGTATTATTCCCGGAAATTTAATATCCGAGGAACTGGCAACCAAACATTGAACGCATTCATCCAGCATCCCACGCTTATCAGCACCAACATTTAAAAGTTGTGAACAGAGCCGAACTAAACGGTTAAAACGAACAGCAAAAGAACCGGCGGCTTTCGGCTAGAGCTTAACCGAACCGAAAGCAACGCCAAACTGGCCGGTTCGGTTCAGCTCACTGACTGCCAAAAAATCTGTAAAAATGTTTAAACTGTAATCCTTTCCCTAAGAAAAGTTTTTTCCAACCTTTGGTTAAACTAAAAGTGACCGCTCATCGATCCACATTTATAACAACCCTGCAGAGAAAGTGTCTAGTATAATACCAGAAGTATTCCAGTCTCTAAAAACTCGCAACTGGTTGCACTTTGTATCCAAATCAATGTATTGAAGTCGTCGATTTAACACAGGCATGTTATAGGCAAAAGACAATTGTCCCCAGCAGCAGCCATTTTGCAACCAGTTTAGTTTCAATTGTCCCCTCCTGCAGCCATTTCCAACTAGTTTAATACGAGTTGGCAACATAAGCTGTATGTGCTGTACTTTACAGTTAATTATGTTTTATTTCACAAGTCTCTCACCTTCTTCTCAACCATAATTCGCAATTCATTCATTGTCTTCATACAAACTTTTTCAAATTCACATTGACTTTGCATTTAGTTTGACTTAATCCTTGTATTTCTACACTTTGATTTCCACTTCTAATTTCTTCCGCACTCGCGTCAGTTTTAACTTAATCGGCTGCAGCTGCGCAGGTTAATGATAAGCTTGAAAACAAATACGAAAAGCTTTGCCGTCTGCCGCTGCGCAGTTGCCCAACTCACCGGAATCTAGCTTTTTTGTTACCAGTTGAATTCTAGTTGCTTAACAACTAGGTGTAGGACAATTTTTTTTTGTTACTAGTTGACAGTTTCTCTGCAGGGAAGCGATTGAAGCATCACATCTCCTGAAATTTCCCACCGAGCTCTTAATCTCTCATCGGACTGCTTACCTTTTGAGGAAGTTGCTAATTGATTTGAGAGAGTGTATAATTTTCGCCCTCCATAACTTCTAAGGATCGATACTCCAACTAAGACAATCCAAAAGAATACTGCACTATTCACGCAGTGAAATCCTTATGGTCGGCGACTGAATATCTGACTTTATATAGTTGTTCTCGGGGAATTCACTTCAGAAATCACAATTCAGAAAAAAAGAACTTACCCACATACAATTTATAATAAGTAAAGAGTGAACCACTGGACCGACCCGAAACCGTGGTTTAGTTAGCTTCAAAAACCATGTAATGAACTAACCCACAGTTTTAAAATTTTCTTAAATCACTGAACCGAACAAGTCCTTATTTACAAGTGGTTTGCATCCCTGATTTAAACTTATCTGCCTAAAAGTATTCACCAATATATTTCAGGCATCGCATTGCCAGTTGAATGTTTGAATGAATGTTTTAAATGTAAGTCACAAATCATAATCGTTGACATAAATCAGCTACTTATGACAAATTACAAATCGTATAATCTCCACGACAAAGAGATAGAGCTTCGACGTGTATGCGACATAAACCGGCATTTTGAAAAAAAAATACCTAATATATCCCACAATTTTATAGATAGAAGTTTCGTACCTTCTGGACATATTTGGTAATCAGTATTGCTTATTGATCCGCCGAAGGATTTGTGAAGAGTGGGAAAACCAATATTTATGCTGGCCACCACCGGTTGGAACAGCTATGGGCAGCACTTTACACACCTTAACACTTTGTGTGATAGTTACAAACTTTTGGAGGTACAGAATATGCTATAGTCGACTTTCTTACTCGATATTTAAGTATCTGCTATTAATTTTTCATTGCATTTCTATTCAAATAAATTAAATTCCAGCTGACTTTTGAATGAATTATTTCAGTAACCACAATCACTTATCTTAATTGATACATACTGAATAAAAATGTGGTTGTAAATCGATAAGAGACAGTTGCTGTTGCTTCTGCATGCTGGAAAAACTGTTGTTTTTGGTCTTGTAACTGTCACAGCCTCTGGCTTTGCTTCACCCGTCCACACATTCCGACAGCTCATAGTATTTTGTACCTTTTCTGTTGGTTAGGTGGGTCAAGGCTTTTGGCTGCTGCAGACATTTGTGATAACCGTGCTGCAGGAAAACGGATATGCTTTCAAATACGGGTATGCTCCAAAAAATTATGGCAAACATTTTTAAATTGCAGTCAATTTCAATTTGCTCAACTGTTCGGCTGGTTAAATGTAACATTTACTTTGCGCTGTTTCCTGTCGGGTTAATTGACTCTATCAGTGACAGGAAAATAAATATAAATAACGCACCTGAATGAAAACTAGCAAACTCGCGCACAAGTTCATCGCTGGGCTAGCTCAGTTTTTCAACCCCTACATAAAACCACAGCTATCGAAGGACCAACTACATAAAGCTGCCTTTAACTCGATTTGTGTCTGAGTGTAAGTGCACTCAATGGCAAATTGACTAAACCAACTGTCAATTTTCATCAAGCGAAAGTGTAAACTTTGTTTGCGTTTAGAAAATGGCACGAAAACGGGGAAGTGTGCTAATTGCCAACTGCTGTATTCCAACGTTTGCAAATTTTCAGTTTTTGGTCTTTGAATGGAAATAGAGTTTAAAGAAATCGAATGACATTTTCACAAATTCTTTGAAATTAAGCTACTTATTTAATTGGTCTTTAAATGTTATGGTGAAGGAGGGTTGGGTGATTTCTTTGTTCGGAAATATATATATTTAACGATAGTTAAGTTTAGCTAAAAAATAATTGATTTGACGCGCCAATGAATGAAAATCGATCTGTTTCCGCTTTGGATGCTAGATTTTTTCACCATCATCGTAGCCTGTCGACCAATATGGGTCAAATATAAGAAATAAATATGTGGAGTGAAGTCTGCAGCATCACTCTGGTAAATTTTGGAGAACTTTATCCACGAGATTGGCAGCGGCAGTACAAAAAGAGAAGCGGCCACTAGAGGAACCAATTTTCGAGGTAGCAAAATTAGCCACCCACATCTGTGTTGCCCCAGGTTTTCATACCACCAAAAATAATATCATGAAAATTGGCTGTGATTAGTTTTAAGTAGTCAATGGGGACAGATGGCAGCTTAAAATCAGCATCAGAGGAGATACGGGGTTTTCCGATTTTGTGTAGGCAATCAATGAAATTGGAAGGGTACGTTCGGGCAAAATTTACCAACTTATTGGGTCGCACTCATTATCTAATCAGCCGTAAGCAAGCCGGCGAGCGATAGTTGGTACCGAGAAAGAAGGTCGGATCGTAATTAAATATATGGATTTGTTATGCCATTTTACAACTTGGCTTATGCTTAATTTCCTTCATGAAGTCGAATGTTTATCGGTGGTACAAAATGCTCTTAGAATGCTAAGAAAATGTCAATGATGGAAAGCTTGCCGTACGCTCGATTGATCGAATAACTGTCGGAGAAATCGCTAGTGACATTAAAATATCGATCATCATAAATGATGGTTTTCCCTATAACTCGACTCTCGTTCATCCGATATTTATCATTGTTTCGGCGAATCGATAAATAATACTTAATACTAAATATGTCCAGTAGATACGAACGTCCATAAAATTTTGGGGAGATATGCCGTTTTTTCCAAATGGAAATAAATTTGATTTCTGAGTTCGGTTAGGATCGGTGCTCATACGGACGGACAGGCAAACATGACTATATCGACTCGGCAGTTGATGCAGATCAAGAATATATATTTTAAGGGGTCGGACCCATAAATGCTTCCTCGAATTCCTCGAATTCTGTGCGTGTGCCACTGAAAGCGTGGCACAGGTTGGTCGCTGTGACTCCGGTGCATTGAACTAGAACCAATACATATCAGAACTACGCAAAAAAATTGCAGAAGCTTACAACAAATATTGTCCTAACTGCAATAAGTGTACTTTGTGAAATCCAGGATCATAGATGCATCTTTTTTGTGCGTGAGCGCGAGTTTTATCATCGTACACGATTCGTGAGTGACGTAAATTGCTTTAAAATTTACTTGCGTGTATATTTTTTTTCTCGTGAATCTTTTGTCCGTGAATAAAAATTCACTCACGTTCGTGAGCTCTACTTTGCACCACATCGTTGTTTGATTACAGTCGGTCTGCACCGACTTTCTCACTGGTTTTAGTTCGCCAATGTGTCACACGGTAGCCATAGAATCAGTCGCAGTCAGTGTTTCAAGACGAGCACTTCGACGGCAATTTGCTGCAGAGCAACATTGATACAAAAAAACAATGACATTTATGTTTTGGTACCACAATAGAGTCACATTAAACAAAAAAAAAATGAATTCTCTGCTTTCCTTAACATTTGCCGATCCCAATTATGATGATATATTATATTATTTTAGATACTTGCAAGTTAAGCTGGTAGTTCATTTTTGCGATTAAATTCAATTATTAGGACCTTTTTGCTTACATTTGTGTAATCATTTTTAAAAGCAAACACGACTTATTCAATCATAGCAAATCAATTTCCAATTTGCAGAAAAAGCAATTGCAATGGCAACTCAATTGAACCCAATCCCAGTCCCTGCACACACACCCGCTCACAACTTGTACAGTTTCCAGGGACGTAGGAAGCTTTTCGCAATGGGTGAATGGGATGGAGGGATTTAATCAATTAAAGTCAAGCTTTCGTGACTTGAGAAAACATATCAGGCCGGTTCTTCAACAAATGAAATCGTTAAATCAGCGGGATACAATAAACTCTACAACCTTTGCGTTAAATATTTCTTACACATTTTTAGATCGATGAGAACAGTGGTTGTGACTCCGGTGCATTCTACAAAAACCAATAAATATCGGACCTACCCTTGAAGTTATTAAGTTCGTAACGTTTTTATTTTGTGAAGCTTCGTAGCCTAAAGAAAACTCATCTTCATTTTTCCGAATGTGCGCAAGCCCATGGCAAGCTCCATGGCTTAAAGTAAATCTTAATTTAAATCTAATTTAGGTGTAAGATTATTGAAATTCAAAGTCATTGGGCGTTTTCAGCAGATAAATCCGATTTACGATTACTGATTTATGATTGCTGATTTTACCTGTTGAATACAATGATTGCGGATTTCGATTGGTAAATATGACAATCATGTTTGCTGAGATGGAATCATACAAAATCTATGATTGGTGAGGCAGTTTATTGATTGCTCGTCCAACTCTTCACCCCAAAACTGAAAACATACTGACAAACTGACAGCGGCAAAAGTCATTAAAAATTGTGCATTAAATGAGTTGACGAAATGTACTAAATCCAGAAAATAGCCTAACTTTGCAGTCAGTGCCATTCAGCAGAGAATCATCGGCAATCGCAAATCGTAAATCAGTAATCGTAAATCGGATTTATCTGCTGAAAACACCCAATGTTTGTTAAGTTAGAGTTCCCAAAAGCAGCTCTCATTTTAATAAAGGTTTCATGGACAAATGAAAATATTATATCAAAATCTACATTCTATTCTATATTTTGAAACCCATCGAAGTTTCAAAATCGACATTCCGGTAGAGGTGTGTGCAAAAATTGAGCCAAAGGGCTAAGGCTATATCTGATTACTGTTAGATTAAGCAAGATTTAAATAATGTGCCTCCACCAGCTTCGCCATAATATTTAATTATATATTCATAAAACCGAAAGATATGCCGGTCTAGGTTTCGGTTCTCTAATATCTTTTAGTTTAAAAGTAATCATTTCGGTTACCAGTCTCAAAACGGTTTAACATACATTTAGGAGCCGAATTCTAAATAGCTGTTATGTGTCAGGAAAACTTATAATTTATTAGCTTATTTGAATGTGTATGTGACAGAAAGCACTATCGAGAAAATGAGAAAAGGGCTATTCTTATTTCATTATGGACTCAATATCGTTCTTAGAACCATCAAACATTTCCTACAATGCCAAGGTTTTCAAATAGAATTTTAAATTAAAATTTAATGTCGGTTTTCGTGTAAGCGTTAATTTTTCTAATTTATAATTCACAATTGTAAATGAAAAGTAAGACCAATATACAAGCAAATCAATGGTAACTAGATTAAGACCTTTCTTTCTGACAAATTGAATCCACTTGGCATTGAGCCATCGGCTTCAACTGCTTAAGCAACTCCCATTTTCCCCAACAATTGCTTCCAAGATTTACTTCCAACTTTATATAAATAAATTGACAAGTTTTTCTTTTATGAACTCAATGGGGCGGACTTATACCCTTAATCCCCCCACTAAAAGTGTCCATGGGTTATGCGTACTTCTGCCTTTGCATAACCTAATTGGGGGATGGGTCTTATGCACTCGCTCTCTCTCTCTGTTTGTTATGCAGGCATCTTATGTTTCATACGCTTTTCGTCCCACAGGTGGCACTTTGCGACAATCTGGAGCTGCCGTTTCGTGATGACAGTTTCGATGCAGTGCTCTCATTGGCTGTGGTCCATCATTTTGCCACCACCGAGCGGAGGGTGCGAGCTCTAAGGGAACTGGCCCGCATACTTCGAATAGGAGGACGTGTTGTGATCACTGTGTGGGCTTTGGAGCAGAGACATCGTCGCTTTGAATCGCAGGATGTGTTGATTCCCTGGCAGCCACCGAAAAATCGTAACTTTTCATACTCGGACGAGGAGGAGGAAGATGATTTTTTGCCACCGTATAATGCCTATACGGAAGACTCTACCAATTCTAGTCGTTCGGCAGGGGATGGCGATAGTTCGAGCTTGAGTTCGTCTTCACCTGGAGAGTCCTGCTATAGTTTTGTGCGCCGAGCCATACAGGTGTGTTGGGTTAAGGAATGGCGATTCCTTTTAGATGCCTTATAATTTTTCTTTTGCAGAAACTGGCTGGCGGACGTCGACATGCCTGGTTTCTGGACTCCTGGACGTCCAAGGACACAAAAAACGACAGCAGCCTGGACTACGAAGATGCCAAAGATCTGCCCATAGAGCTGCGTCGTTTGGAGGACTTTGAGGATTTCCCAGATCCTCCACTCTCCGCAGGACTCAAGTCAAGGAGCTTGGGTAGCATACTGCAACCGCCTCCCCGTCAAATAGTTCGCTCGCGCAGCAGTGTGCCCAGCCTGGGAGGTCCTCTGCTGCCCGGCGAGACGAAGGCCACAGCAGCGGCCGCTCTACTGCTCAATGCACCCGAGGGACTCCAGCTCAATGGACGTCACTCGCCCCCGACAACGGTCAGTGCGGGTAACACCCTCAGCCGGCGACCCAAGCTCATTAAGCAGAAGCAGTCGCTCTGCGAGGAGGATAACCCGGATGGCTACTCCCCACCCACCAGCGCTGGCTCCTTTCAACTGCTGAGCAGCTACAATAGCTCGAGTGGAGGAGTCTCCAGTAGCCTGTATATGCGTAGCGGTTGCTACAACTCAACGTCGGCTGGCAGACCAGGAGCCAGTGCCACCCAATTGCCTAGTTTTTTGCGCAAACAGAGCTCTCTCAATGAGGAGCTAATGGCCTGCAATCGACTGAGGGAGAAGGAACGGGTGCGTAAGCGCATTCAAAAGCAGACTTCCCTGAATGAATCCTTCCTATGCCGATCGGCCATGTTCTCCAAGCGTCTGCAGGTGATACGTGAGGGCTTCACCACGAAGATTAAGAGCTCCACTGGTAGCTTGGAAAGGGTAACCAAGACAGGCATAAGTAAACTCATGCAGAATATCAAGAGTGGCACACAAGCGACCAGCAATCCTGTCCAGACGTCCAGGCAAACGGAGAAAGTGCTGATTAACAACAATAACAAACAGATGGCTATGCCACAGCCGCAGCAGCAACAACAACATCATCATCCCCACCATCATCACCATCAAACCTTACACCTTACCCCCGCCTCCACCTGCTCCACCACTAACAGCGCCTCCTCTATGGGACCCGTGACCTACTGCAACCAAGGTGTGGACTGCAGTTTACCCCATCTATGTCACTGCTCGCAATATCAACAGGAGTGTGCCGCCTGTGCCGAGAGTGAACAGAGCCAGGCACGTCGACACTCCCGTGAATCTGGCTCGGACTCCTCCAAAGACAGCAGCCTTCAATCTGACACCAGCATTGAATCAGAGGATAGTTTTGCCTCTGTGATCTTTATACCCAAACCGGAGCAGCATCAGCAACAGTTGAATTATCAGCAGCAGCACCAGAACTCCAACTCCAGCTCCAGCAACTCCTCCTCCAGCAATGGTCAGGTTAAGAATGGCTTGTCAAATCACAGCACGACCAATACCCATCGCCTGCCTACTGCCACACACTCTGTGCCAACTTCGCCACTGATTATGCCCTGCCCCCCCACACCGGCCCATTCCCCGGCAGCCACCCAGGCAGCGGTGACCTCGCCACCCCAAACCCTGGCTGCTGTCACGGCCGCTATGGCTATCTTAACGCCACCAACTAAGCCGGCGCGGTTTAGCTTCGACGAGGCACACATCAAGCAACAGAAGGAGCAGCATACCCATAAGATTACCCGTCAAACCATCAGGGACTTGCCACCTATACCTAAGTTCCGCAAGCAGCAGTCTTTGCCCATGCAGCGGCCCTCATTCCCCATAGTGAGAAGAGCTTCCGGGTCGGGTAGTAGTGTATCCGCCTCTTGCTCCCTCAGCAGTAAACTGTTGTCTTTGGAGTTGTTTAATCCCGCCACTGATGACTTGGACAGCGACTCCAGTGAACCCTCCTCACCGGACTCCATAGACAGTGTTATAAGTGCGCCCAGATCGGCCACAGTTGGTGCTGCAGGAGCTGAAGGAGCAGCAGCGGAAGCTAGTGATTTGGCTCACATCATCAGCCGACAGCAGGAGCAGTATCACAAGGGTGAACTGCAAATCAGTCAGGCCCACGATGACATCATACTCAATGCCGATTCGGCGACCCTACTTCCCGAGAAGCGCGATCCGGGACAGACTCAAGACTGTGCCGATTTTGCCGAGAAACTGTCAGCTCAACTGCAAAGAGAGCTCGAGGATAAGAGCAATCGAGCAGAGTGCCGTAGTCTAGATGGCATAGGAGATCTCTCCGAATATCTGGGCACTAGCAAAAAGCGTTCAAACGGTGATCTTAGCGCTCTGAGGGAGGAACTAAGGGAGCGACGCTTGATGCTGGCCAATCTCTCCACTCAGGCCAGCTTACAGCAATCCCCCATGTCCTCCTCCACCTCATCGCTGTCTTCGCAAACGCGTAGTTTCACCATACAGGAAGAGGAAGAGAATGAGGAGGAAAAGAGCTTCTCCTTGGGCATCTATGAGCATTGCAAATTCTCCAAGTTCAACTACAAACGCAATCGACACTATCAACTCAATCCAGAGACAGCCTACCTGCTGCAGGACGACGGCGATAGCGATGTGCGGGATGAGGATGAGGACGATGTGGGTGTCATTCCCGAAGAAGAAGAGGATGCCGAGACTCTGGAGGCCAGAGGGGGAGATCAGCTGGGTGAGGGCATGCTGGAGTACGGCCAGCGTAAGAGAAATTTAAATGTGCTCAAACAGAGCACTCCCACCACTTCACCACCACCCACCAGCAGCACCTGCACCAATTCCAGCTCGACCTCCACGTGCCCTCAAGCCGTACTCCAGCGCCAGCAGCCTAGCTCCACTGACTCGCTGGAGCACTCGAACAGCTCGACCAACTCTTTGGACAGTCCCTCTCAGGGCGGTGCCAGCACTCATCATCGCTACTATCATGTGTTTCGCGAGGGCGAGCTGGACTCGCTAATTAACCATCATGTGGCTAGTCTGCACATAGTTAGTTCTTACTATGAGCGCGCCAGTTGGTGTGTGGTGGCCGAGAAGGTACAAGTGTGGACCATCTAAATTGCGGTGACTCTCCCCAAACCCCAAGGAATTGTTAACTTAAGTCTCTCGTATATTAAATGAAAATAGGGGGAACCCCCACAATAAACGCTAGCTCTAGTTTGGCTTTTGAAATGCAATTTCAAGAAAAAGAAAACCCAACTTAACTGTAAGCTTCAATCGAATACAAAACAACGCAAGCTTAATACAAAAAACGATATAGAATCTATTTACAATGAGCCCCATCTTTGATTTCTTTAAAAGTTTTCAAATATTTTTTAAGTGCATCGAAAACTCATACGTCCATTTGCAACTTGACATACAAAATATGAATTATATACCATACATTCATAGTTACTTACTGACCTACATACATAGAGTAAATATATATAGAATAACAATAAACGCTACAAGATAAAACCATATCTAAACATTTACCCAAACAAAAGCCATACACGAATATCAATAACTGCATTTACCAGAAAATACCACAAAACAAAAAACTAATCAAAAATGTTCAAATTTCAAAATCTGCATACCAGCACCTTAAATTTCACATTTTTCACTTATAGACTATAAATTTAGGGGTATTCCTGGTTATGTATATTAAAATTTAGGGTTAATTCGACAAGTTATTTGAGAATTTTCGACTTAAACTTATCAATTTAAACTATTTCCCGATACGTAATTGCTATCGCAGAGGGGTCTACTACTCAGAAACTTTCTTGGGGGTGACAGCGGACAGATCGGGGTCTGAAGGCTAAGTCGGGCTGGATATCACTTTTTCCGCCAGAAACTACGTTTTATTGCTTCACTGCATTAGGAACTTGAGACATCTTAATGGGTACTCATGCTCTAATTTGTAACGGCAAGGACAGAACATTAAACATTTACTTTTAACAGTAATATTCAGATCTCGTTCAGTCAAATTTGGATCTTTATCAATCCTCATTTTATTGAAATTGTAAATCAGGTGGATTGAATGGAATTCTGTTTTTCATAAATCGTATAAAATCAATGCTCCAGATTATATCAACTCGTGTCTCATGGACTCACGAAAAAAAGAAATTTCCCTAAGTTCACCCTCAAACAGGGAATCAAACCGAAACGTATTCCGGTTCCGGTTCTGGTACATATCGAAACTAATGTTTCGGAAAAAGGTTCTGTTTCGGTTCCAATTCACCTTCACCAGCTATTGACGCCAGCTGTGAAGTAAGTAGACATGAGATAGCTTTCCAAGCCTGGCCATTCAGATTAGAATCACACAAGCCAAGAGTTTGAAAGGAGCTAAGCTTGGCCCTTTGGGCTGTACTTTCGGATAAAAATATCCCTTTTGAACAATATCGATAACGGAAACATACCTTATTATAAACTTGGTCCAAAAAATTACACGTTTTCGCTTCCTTGCGTAGCTGGAACAGCTCGAATAACTATTAAACTCAATAACTGAAAACAGTAACTTTGGTAAAGAGTCTATAAATTTTCTTCTCAAAGTCGTACTTTCCCGAAATCGGACTTGATTTAATACTAGTTTAAAACATCCAGATTAAAACATTCTGGAAGATGGAGAAAAAAGGTCTTCAAAGTTGACTTAAAATTTTAAAATTAGAGGGGGTCTTGTTTGAATTCAGGAAGGAAGGGCTAAAATTAAAAAAGGTTCAGTTCAAAATCGGTCTCGAAAGGTTCGGCTCAGGATTTCCCGACTTTTTTAAATTTCTGCTATTATTTGCATCATTTTTTAATTATATAATAAATAGGGCTCGAGATTGGAACGATTTTTAAAGCTGTAATCAAAAGAGTTCTGTGTTATGTTCTTTCACTTTAAGAACGGGGACTTTGGTATCTAATTGAGTTTCTTCTGTTAGGTCTTAGATAATATACTAATCATACTTGTTTCAACTTTGTCCAATTCCCAATAAATATCATTAAAATTAGATAGGTGTTTTTGTTTTCAGACCATAATTATTTAATGTGCATACTAAATGGTAATAAAAAATTCTACATTCTTCAATTAACTTTCCTGGAATACCCCTTATAGTTCAAGCCCACAAATACTATTTTTCCAAAATTTTCCTACCCCGAAACGGCCAACCAAACACAATTGACGATTCTAAACTAAGCCTTTTTTAAATATATTTATAACTATTATATTTTGTTTGTTATTTCAAAAATAACAAAAAAATATTTTCAATAATTTAAAATAAATATATAATCCTTATATGCGACTGTACATGTGTTTTTTAGATAGCTACAAAACTAAACTTTATACCGTAAAATATTAGAAAATAGAAAAAGGCAAGAGTTAAATCACTATAGCAAATCAACCAACAAAAACTATTACTGCTAAAATGCTGAAACATTATAAATTAAATTTAATTAGTTTAACTCACACCTACACACTCACACACCGACACAGTCCGTTGCCCAGCTACTACCACATACAAATTCAATAAATAAACAAGATTTAAAAAATTAATTATTAAAAAAAAAATTGTTTTATTCTTATGACCGAATTTTCAATTTACCTGACCTCAGTTTAGCCGATTTTAAGTGACTCATGCTGAGTTTGGCGAGATTACAAACCAACTTAACATTATTATATTAATTGCTGAAACAAAAGGTTGAAATGGAGTTGGAAGACACAAAGGAACCAATAAATAAAGCAAAAGGAAAGAGCCTACCTATTTTATTGATCTTTTAAGTTCTTAAGACACTCGATCTACGGACTCAAGTTTTGGTAATCCACATTGAAAATCAAACACGTAATGGTATCATGACAATTCACGACCCTTAGTTGGGATGTAGATTTGTTCAAATGAGGAAAGTTTTAATTCTTTACATATCAAAAACCCGAATAATTAAACAAAACAATTCCACAGATGTATTTACAAAAAATTTAAAGTTTCTCAATTCAACAATTCCGTAGCTCAACTGAGGATCGCGATTTTCGTTTTGTAGTTTTCGATAGGTAAAAAAATTTTAAATTTCCCCAATTCAACAACTTCAATTCTTAACTAGTGACCGTGATCACCCCAAATATATTTTTTTTGTAATGGTGAATTTTTGGAGACAACTGAAACAGATTAAGAGTTCGTGAAATCAGTTCTACATTAGTGTACTGAACGAACCTTTAGATTTCCGACCAGGCTGGCAGCCTGATGGAACAACTGAGCAAAACAAATCAAATTCGTTAAGGAAATGAAAAAACTGCTTTGATAGTTTGCTGTCAAAATGTGTAGATTTAACATAGTCTTGACTTAACAAAAATGAGTACTATTAATAACACTGACAAAAAAAGTCACGCAAACTCGACTGGTTCGCTCTATTTCGGGTTTAGGAATCGAAGTTATTGAGCTATTCGAAGAAAGATTGCTGAAAAGAGTAAGTTGTTGAATTCCTAGGACACGAAATTCCCGTCGAACTTGGTCCTCTTATTTTTTTTTATCTAACAGAGTGTTATGAGTGCAATATGGTAATTCGTAAGAGTGACGAATTTTTTGATATGAAATCCCAATAATATAAGACAAGCCCAAAATAATTCGATCAGATTTGACTCTCTCAACATTTGGCCTCTAGTCTTTCAAAAAAAAAAGACTCGCGTTCAATTTAAAATGCATGAAATATAGCAGAATGGTAACAAACTCAGAAGCAAGCAAACCAAAATCAAATCTAAATTACTTCGAAGCTAATTTCGTTTAATCTTTCAGGGGTTTCCAGTTTCCTTACTATTACTGGGCACACCACAATTATGGTATGGAACAACTGTTAACAGCTTATTGACGAAATCTAAATCAGTTTCGGAAATCCTTCTAAATTTTGAACTCCGATCTTGTTAATCTTATCAGAATAGATAGATATTGGATCCTTCTTGATCAATTTTAAGTCAAGAGGACAGATTTGACCTGTAAGAAAAATTGCATAAGTCTGAAACAAACTGGATATGGTTAGGCCCTATACCTTATAGACCTTATGATCGACGTGTTCATACAGACACAAGGACGGACATCATATATAGACTCGGCTGAGGATCCTGATCAAGATTGTGTTTATATTATAAAGCCACCCTTTATTAGCGAACAATTTCATTGCCCAGAAGCGACATCGTATAATACTCCAACCTACGTAAAGTGGCTAGTCTTCCAAAAAAACGGTTTAAGTTATCCATATAATTATACCCTTGCAGAGGGTATATTGAAATTGTCCAGATGTTTTTAAAGCATAGAAGGACCCTTGCCGAGGGTATATTGAAATTGTCCAGATGTTTTTAAAGCAAAGAAGGGAGCATTTTCGACCACTTCTGCATGACGAGCTGAGCTGAATTAGCCTTGTCCGTCTGTTTTTATGCTACCTCCTTCGTCAGTTTTAAAGCTATCGCTACTAAACTTGACGTGAAGTCTTCTTGTACAAATAAGCTGAACATTTATCGGTACCGGCAGGATCGGATGACTATAACATATAGCTGCAATAGGAACGATCGGACGAATCGGATCGGACGATCGGGGGAACTTTTCTGTTTTCAATGCAAACGTCTCCAAACTTTTCCATGATTCTGCCAAGTTTGGTCGAAATCGGACATCTATATAGTATAGCTGCCATAGGAAAGTAGTTTTAGTAGGAAAACCTCTTTTGTTTTCAATGTAAACCAATTTTAAATTGACATATATTTCTTTTATAAGCCTTTATACAATTCTGCAACGCTTTGTCAAAATCGGATGTCTATAGGTTATAGCTGTCATAGGAATGAGCGGTCGAGAAATTAGTTTTAGTGAGAACAGCTGTATTTCTTAGTTTGCTATGTTTTCCCATGATTCCACTAAGATTGGTCGAAATCGGACATCTAAATATATAGTATAGCAGTCATAGAAAAGTAGACTCAGAAAAGTAGTCTTGGTATAAAAAACTTGTTTGTGTTCAGTGGAAATGTCCTTCAAATCGACATGCTGCAAGAATATACAAACTTCGACCTTGCCGAAGTTAACTTTCCTCTCTTTTTTTTAATAATCTGCATGCCTCAAAGATTTAATCTCTATCTACTACTTTTGGCCGAATTCTTAGGGTCGTTAAGTTAGCATGTATTGTTATGAAATTTCCGAGCTAAGCCCTCTGCAGGTGCATAAACAATTTACATATTGGGTTACACCATAAATCAAGTCAATGCGTATACTAATCTCAAGCAGTGTAGGCCAATCAGGCGAACAACAAAAGGACTCCACTTTACTTATGCAAGCTACATATGCACAAATATTAATGGTGCTTCTCTTTTAATATGTATTTTCTCACAGTTATTTCATTATTGTTCATAAAATGATTTATTAATTTATTTGATTTATTGTGCAAAAACAAATATGGTCCATCCTAATCATTTCCTCTCTTGACGGATTTTGGTATAAGCCACTTACGGTCACACTGGGCGTTAGCAAAGGAAAGAAGAACGAAAAATCGTAGTATTATTATTATTTAGATCAAATATGCAGTAAAATGGCCACACAAAAGCCTGGCGAATGGGCAGGAAGCCTCCTGGCCCGCTTCGAGGATCAGGTGAGTTGTTTTCAAGCCCGGGAATGCAAAACATTTCCACTTTTCAACGTTGGGAAAAAAGTGTACCTGCTGTTGCCGTATAGTATATGCACTGCATGGCGAGGGGGTGGGGAAGGACAAGCTTTTCATGAATGAAATGGAAATAATCAATTAAATGCGCGTTTCTTCGTTTTTCATTGAAGCTGCCAAACAAAATTGGTCCCTATGGCACTCAAATGAGAATGAGCCAGGACCAGTTGGTGGCCTGTCTCATACACATCTCACGCTATCGTTTCTCCTTGGTCATATCGGGTCTGACCAAGATGCTGCAGCGCGTCAATGAAGCGGTAAGTATTGACAATTTAATAAATTATATTTGATTAATGAAGCATTCCTATCCTTTTACCAGGCATTGCAAAATCGCTATGAGCCGGAACGCTGCTACTTTGAGTCACTGGTCATCATATTGACCACACTGGAGCGCTGCCTCACAAACCAGACCAAGGACACCGCCCGCTTTGAGGAGGCTATGAATGTCAAACTATTGCTGCGAGAAATCTCTCAATTTGTGGATGTCCAAAGTGATAGTAATCCAAATGCGGCTCAACTTAAGGCCTTGGCCTCCAAGGTGCTCTTTGCCCTGTCTCAGAATCATTTCTCGGCTGTGTTCAACCGCATCTCGGCCCGAATACAGGAGCTAACCTCATGCTCGGAGGAAAATCCCGATTACAATGACATCGAATTGATCCAACACATTGATATGGATATGACTAAGCTAACCAAACTGCTGCAAGGTAATGTTACATGGCTAAATTGAAGAAATTTCTAAGATTTACAAAATTTATTTATATTCTTGTATTAGAAACTATTACAAAGTTTCGTTCGAAGCGTGCTCCACCATTGATCTTGCTCTACTCGCTGGAGAAGGCCATTTGGAATTGGATTGAATATCATCCGCAAGAGTTTCAGGACTTGCAGCGTGGCACCAATCGCGATATATCCACGTAAGTTGAGGAAGAAAGAAATCTGAACTTTATGTGGTAAGCAAACAAAGGAAAAAACATTGCTAAAGGTCACGAATCACTGCAGAGCCAACTGTAGAAGTTCAAATTGTGGCCAAAGCTATTCGAGTATTAGCTCGAGTTAATAGGCGGTTAAAATATATATATTAATCTAGTCAAAAAGATAATCGTAGCACCTTCCTAATGCATACAATTCCAATAGATACCAATAGAAGTCGCCATCCGTATGCATCGTATTACCCTTCCATTTGCCGTATCAAATGAAATCGTTAACGCCTACCAGGTCTCATCCAGTTGTTGCAACGGCAATCAATCATTTGAGAATCTTATGAACGGCACTTAAATTAACCATTATTTCTTGTGTATCAATCCTTTTTCTGCACAAGCTCCACTGGTGGGACTTGGTTGAACGTGTTAAAGGACCGCCAGCGCATCTCAGATCATTTAATATCCCCATTTAACTCCTTTTAAACGACTCGTTGCGCCTACTCCTATCTTTGACATTTTTAAAGACTTTCCTATAATTGTGTCTTACCTAAGCGATAGATGATTCTGATGATTCTTTATGCCGATGATACTGTGATTCTTGCAGACAATATACATACATTACAGACCTTGATATCTAATTTGGAAGTATACTGCAACAATGGGAGTAAACCTGTCCAAATCAGAAAAAATTATATTTCGGAAAACACAAAGGCAACCCTCAGCGGTAAAATGGGTTTATAGCAGGGATGCAAACCACTCGAAAATAATTACTGGTTCGGTCAGTGGTTCGCAGAATTTCTGAACCGCCGGTTCGGTTCAGTACATGGTTTTTGGAGCTAACGGAACCGCGGATTCGGTTCGGTTCAGTGGTTCACAAAGGCACATAAAGAAATATTAAAATTTCTGTAAAAATGTGACTATTCGAACACTTTTGAAATTTAATTCTTCTAGTCCATTTGAATATCTTTAAAATCTTTAGAAGAATGTGCATATTATTATGTCGGACTTTCAGAATTCGTATATAAATTCCTAGAGGAATGCCCTTCGAAATGAGAGAATGTCAGCTAGAAAAGAATACGTTCCATGCATCTTACATACCCTATTAATCATATCATACGAAAAAAACTCTGCTGTCTAAGATTGAATTAAGGTAAAGAAGATTGAATTAAAAATATTGTCTACTAGAGGAAAAAGACATATTGATGACAGGAATATTAAGCGATAGACGGGCCATTGCAGAAGACTTACAGAATTACAAGTTACAAGTAAAATTTGTGTCAATGTATAAAAATTATCTTCGATTTAAAT
This sequence comes from Lordiphosa fenestrarum, assembly GCA_035044985.1. Classification (NCBI taxonomy): domain Eukaryota; kingdom Metazoa; phylum Arthropoda; class Insecta; order Diptera; family Drosophilidae; genus Lordiphosa; species Lordiphosa fenestrarum. The sequence continues at coordinate 53,298 of JAWNNO010003412.1, forward strand.
TCCCAAATTAATCAAAAACATTGGGGAAAGCGATTCCAGTTAAAACTCGTGGGAAAGCTGAACCGAACCGAACCGTTTTCTTTTGTGGTATTCGGTTCGGTTCAGCAATTCTGATAGGAAGCCGGTTCGGTTTGCGGTTCGGTTCACCAGCTGGAATATGCGGTTCGGTTCGGTTCAAAACCGGTTCGGTTCAGAACTGGTTTGCATCCCTGGTTTATAGATCTGACTGCTCTTAGCAGTGTCAGAGTTCAAGTATCTCGCCATAACTTTGACCTCAACTATATCTTTTAGAGCCCATATTCGAAGTAGGACATCAGAGGTAAAAGGGGACTGAACTTGTTTTGGAAAACTTTTATGTACCAGCTGGATATTTTATTCAGCAGCAAACAGTTGAGAAGTTGAGCGCTATTTGTGCGGTTTAAATTTGCACCTTCACGCAGAAATGTTTGAATAGACTACTTTCAAAGATTTTCAGACAGAGATCTGTTCTTTGTTCTGCTGCTGAAAACCTAACATCTAATTTTGGCAAGAGTTTTAAGTGTCCGAGTAGCCCAGTTGATAGTTTTTTATATAAAACCGTAAATCTAAGAACCTAACTTTAGCTAGCCGCTACCAAGCAATAGTTCTCTCTCGACACAGGATAGCTCCAGGTACTGGTCTTACAGAGGCACAGACGACAGCACCTCTAAAGTCACCACCGGGTGCTCAGTATAAGAGACCTATTGGACCTATCTAATTTAGTAACCGTAGTACATTTATTAAAAGTTGAGAGAAGTATTCGGATTAGACATGAGCATAAAGTGATTGCCTCAAATTTCTTTCCAGTAAACTTATCCTTGTTGCTATTTGCTCAGCTTTGACAGCATTTTACCATTTATTACAATCTCTTACAGCTGTTGGGAGCCACTCCTTGACTTTGTGGAATATTTCAAGACCGAGAATAAAAAAAGTAAAACTCTAGTCTGGCCTCTGCAAATGTTATTGCTCATCTTGAACCCATCCAGCCTGGAGGCCACTGTCAACGAATTACAGCAATCCGAGAAGGAAAAGGAGAAAGAGAAAGTGCCATCGAAATCCACTCAATCGGCTTCACGTGACAAAGACTTCTCGGCCAAGCAGTTCATAGAGAGCATCAAACGTGGTCTGGGCCAGCACTCGCCATCGAAGCAGGTCACAGAGTCATCGGCCATTGCTTGTGTGAAACTGTGCAAGGCATCCACCTATATCAATAACAACGACTCGAATAATGTGGTCTTTAAGCTGGTGCAGTATTTCATCAACGATCTCAAGGCTCTGCTCTTCAATCCCGCCAAGCCGTTCTCGCGCGGACAGGGCTATAATTTTGCGGATATTGAGCTCATGATTGACTGTTGGGTGTCATGTTTTCGCATCAGTCCACACAACATAGAGGCTTTGAAGGTGTGCTTGAATCTGTCGTCGCCCCAGGCCTACCATTTTGTTATAGTATGCTCGCTGCTGCGGTAAGTGGAATGCAACCCATGATTAGATTCCTTTTATTTCTGACTTTAATTGTTCTTTTTTCGTAGATTGGCCCACATTTATGTGGACTTTCGTTTGCAAAACAAGAATCCTTTTCGAATAGTCAACCAGCCACGTTTGTCCTGGTGGCCGCAGACCGAAGTGGTTCACTATCGCTCAGCGGAGCTACGTGCTCTGTTCACGGATACCCTCAACAAGGCCACACAGGGTTATATAGCCCACACACCCTTACGATACATTACTTCGCTGACACTTAAATCAAAGGATACCCAAAAAGGACTAACAAGAGCAGAGGAGGGACCAGCCCATAAGATGCTGTTGCTGTTGCTAGTGAGGCTTATACACGCAGATCCCACACTGCTGTTGAATGTGAGTAATTTAGGCACAATGCAGCAATCGTTTCATTGTATTGTTTCCCCCCAACAGACCCAAGGCAAAGTGGCCCATGAGGTGCAGAGCTCTACCCTGGAACTAATCAACGGCCTGGTGAGCCTTGTCCACCAAACCACCATGCCAGATGTGGCCCAAGAAGCCATGGAGGCCCTGTTGGCTCTGCATGCCCCTGAGAAGATTGAAGTGTGGAATCCGGAGGCTCCAATCAACACATTTTGGGATGTCAGCTCCCAGGTTCTCTTCTCCATCTCGCAAAAGCTCATCCAGCATCAGATAGCCAACTATACGGATGTGTTGAAATGGCTTCGCGAGATTCTCATTTGCCGCAATACGTTTCTGCAGCGGCATAAGGACTACGCTCATGTGGGCAGCCAAATAGCTATTTGCAAGCAGGCTCATATCAAAATGGAGGTGGTCTTCTTTATGTACTTGTGGAGCGTGGACTTGGATGCAGTGCTCACCTCACTGTCCTGCTTTGGGCTGCTGTGCGAGGAAGCGGAAATATGCTGCAGCTCTGATGAGCTCACCGTCGGCTTCATAATGCCCAATTATCATATCTATCAGGAGCTGGCGCAGTTATCTTCTTCAGCCACGGACACTCGCATCTGCTTCTTTGACAACAGCCATGGCAATGTCCTAAGTCGTCTTACCCTGCAAAAACGCATAATGACGCTTCTGCGCAAGATTGAGCATTGTGTGCACGGTGTTCAACCGGCCTGGGAGGAGACCTTTCGCAACTGGGAGGTGTCCAGTAAGGTTTTGCAAACCTATCCCAAATGCAAAGGTGACGATGCTCAAGCGGAGGTGTTTCATCGCGGCATGGGTAAGCGTCGGGCAAGTCATCAAAGTTCGGAGCATGATCTGGAGGAACAAATCAACGAGTGGGCCAATATGACCTGGTTTCTGCTGGCCTTGGGCGGTGTGTGTCTACAGAAACGCAATAGCAGTCGACAGATTCTTTTGCAACAGTCCCAAAATAATCTATCATTGGGTTCACTGGCACAAAACTCACTCTACTCGAGCTCGACCAGCTCGGGGCATGGCTCCTTGCATCCAAGTACGGTTTCATTATCCACCATACCACCAGCGCCGCCTCAAGATGTCAGCTATTGTCCAGTTACGCAGTAAGTATGGCTAAAGTGCTTCAGAATGGGGATGTACCTTCCTACCCACCTATATCTAATTCTTTTCTTCCATTTTCAGATTCATTGGTCAACTGTTGCGTCTCCTCGTGTGCAGCAATGAGAAGATTGGCCTCAACATCCAAAAGAATGTGAAAGAATTGGTCGGTGAGGAAATGTCCACCCAACTATATCCCATTCTGTTTGATCAGATTCGAGCCATTGTGGAGAAATTCTTTGATCAGCAGGGCCAAGTCAATGTCAATGTCACAGACATCAACACACAGTTCATTGAGCATACAATTTATATTATGAAATCCATTTTGGATCCGAAAGCTAACAAGGATCCCAACAATGATCAGCCCTCGCCCTCGGAGCATTTGGGTGTGACCAGCATAGAGGGCATGATGCTAGGAATAGTGCGCTATGTAAGACATCTGGATATGACTGTCTATGCCATCAGAATCAAGACGAAACTTTGCCAATTGGTCGAGGTGATGATGAAACGCCGCGATGATTTGGCCTTCCGTCAGGAGATGAAGTTCCGCAATAAATTGGTGGAATACCTCACTGACTGGGTGATGGGTACTTCACATCAAATAGCCCCACCCAGCTCTGCTGATGCCTCGATTTTGACGAATACCTCACTGATCTTTCGTGATCTGGATCAGGCCTGCATGGAAGCGGTGGCTGCTCTGCTGCGCGGGTTGCCGCTTCAGCCAGAGGAATCGGATCGAGGTGATTTGATGGATGCCAAGAGTGCGTTGTTCTTGAAATATTTCACCCTGTTCATGAATCTGCTTAACGATTGCATAGACAGTTCGGAGGCAGAGAAGGAGCTCAATAATACGCCACTGCTGCCGCCTCGTCCACGCATGGCGGCGGGCAAATTGACGGCCCTGCGAAATGCCACCATTCAGGCCATGTCGAATTTGTTGGGCGCGAACATAGACTCGGGCCTGATGCACTCCATCGATCTGGGCTATAATCCTGACCTGCAAACCCGTGCCGCCTTCATGGAGGTGCTTACCCAGATTCTACAGCAGGGCACCGAGTTTGATACCTTGGCCGAGACAGTGCTGGCGGATCGCTTTGAGCAGCTGGTTCAGCTGGTGACTATGATCAGTGACAAGGGTGAGCTGCCCATAGCCATGGCCTTGGCCAATGTGGTGACCACCTCCCAAATGGATGAGCTTGCTCGGGTACTGGTTACCTTATTTGACGCAAAGCACTTGCTTTCCCCGCTGCTGTGGAACATGTTCTATCGTGAGGTGGAAGTCTCTGACTGCATGCAGACTCTCTTCCGTGGCAATTCTCTGGGCAGCAAGATAATGGCCTTCTGCTTTAAGATCTATGGAGCAAGTTACCTGCAAATGCTGCTGGAGCCGCTTATACGTCCTCTGCTGGATGAACAGGAGGAGACCTGCTTTGAGGTGGATCCAGCCAGATTGGATCCCAGTGAAGATATCGAAGAGCATCGTAATAATTTGATTGCCTTGACCCAGAAGGTGTTTGATGCCATTATCAATTCCTCGGATCGCTTTCCGCCGCAGTTGCGTTCCATGTGCCATTGTCTGTACCAGGTACTGAGCAAGCGCTTTCCGAATCTTTTGCAAAATAACATCGGTGCAGTGGGAACTGTCATCTTCCTACGCTTTATTAATCCGGCCATAGGTAAGTCAGAATGGGCAAGTCACACGCAGATGCTTATTCATCTACTTTTCTTCTCATTTACAGTCTCACCCCAGGAGCTTGGCATAGTTGATAAACAAGTGCACAGCTCCGCCAAACGTGGCTTGATGCTCATGTCCAAGATCCTGCAAAACATTGCCAACCATGTGGAGTTCTCCAAAGAGCAGCATATGCTTTGCTTCAATGATTTCCTACGCGATCATTTCGAGGCAGGTCGTCGCTTTTTCATACAGATTGCCTCCGACTGTGAGACTGTGGATCAGACGTCGCATAGCATGAGCTTCATTTCGGATGCCAATGTTTTGGCTCTTCATCGCTTGCTTTGGACGCACCAAGAGAAAATTGGGGACTATCTCTCCAGCAGTCGCGATCACAAGGCAGTGGGCAGACGTCCCTTTGATAAAATGGCCACCCTATTGGCCTATCTGGGTCCTCCAGAGCATAAGCCCGTGGACTCGCATATGATGTTCAGTTCGTATGCACGTTGGAGCTCCATCGATATGTCCTCAACCAATTTTGAAGAAATTATGGTCAAACATCAAATGCATGAAAAGGAGGAATTCAAAACGCTGAAGTCCATGAACATATTCTATCAGGCAGGAACCAGTAAATCGGGCTATCCTGTTTTCTACTACATAGCCAGGCGTTACAAGTGAGTAAAAGTGATCAAATTTCAAATTAATTATAGAAAAAGTCGTGGTTTTCTTCGTGTGTTCTTGTTGCGAGATCAGATTATGCGTGTGTGAAGCAGCTAAGTAGATTATCAAAAGTACCCTTGATAGCAAAATATTACGCCTAGTAGTGATTTAGATTTCTTAACTTAATAGGGAGGACTGATCCCCTTAATCCCCTTAATGTGCGTGTCTTAATCATTGTATTCGTATTAGAGTCGTGTCGTGTTGTAAATATTCGACAGCCCATCTCTAGTACAGAGTATTAAAAACGCTTACAATTACCACTCGACATACTGAAAATTTCAAATGTTTAGCCTTTGAGTCAGTGGAATGAAAAGTGAATGACAATTTTCTGGCCAACAGTAATATTATACTTTTCTTTCAAGAACTTTTATTTTTATGAGACTTATGGTTCAGGTCTTAATCAATCAGAGCTCGCAAGTAACTCTCAACACTTTCCTAGTGTCGGCAAAAAACAGTTTGGTTACGGACACAACGAAAAGAGGGAGCGAAAGACACCTTCAGCTCTGTTTTTGCTCAAATCTGTTTTGCTCAGAGCAAAGACACATTTTTTTTGTTTCTGTTTCTCTCGTGTCTTTCACTGACCGTTTTACCGAGAGCAAACTTCCAAAGTGTTTTTTGCGTATGTATGAGTGGTTGTGTGTTGCGCCCGCGCCTGTCTTTCTGTATACAGAACGCTATAACGATCGAGCGTCACTTGCCTGTGTACACACATACACACATGCAAACAGTCCACCAAACGCACAAAACAAAAACAATACAAAAAACACTTTTCGCAGACACTTATTGTGTTCTGGTCATTTGGAGACAGTTTTCTGATGAGCACTCGCTCAAAAGTGTTTCTGTCAGTGGTCTTCGGCAGACCGACTCGTTTGTTTTGCTCAACCGAAAACACGTAACAGAAAACAGAAGAGCAGAGAGAATAAGAGTTTCGCTCAGTGAGAGAGCGTTTGTGCTGCGTTTGATTCTGTTTTTCTCTGAGGGTGTTCGCACTTAAAAAAGTGTTAACACTTGTTTGCGAGCTCTGATCAATCCATAAATAAAGAGTGATTTATTAGCAACTTTCTCTTTGGCAACACTGTTTTGGGCAGCTCAGCTGTTTTCGTGTCACATGTTACTGTCGATCATGTTCAGTTTGGTCTTTAATTTAACCATGAATCGACTTTCAAACAAACAACGCTTGCATATTTTTCAATTTTATTATCAAAATTAATGCTCGTTTAAGTTAATGTTTTATGGATACCAGAAAAATTTACTGTTTGGTGTGGATTATATCCCGGAGGCATCATTGGACCGTACTTTTTTAAAAATGACGGACGCAGAAATGGTGAGCGCTACAATGCGATGATTACAAACTTGTTTTTGTCCAAAATTTAAAAGCTGGACTTGGCTGACATGTGGTTTCAACCAGACGGTGCCACATGACACACAGCACGCGTGGCCCAATTGATAGCCGAGTTCGTGAACAGTTTATTTCACGTGTGTGTCCTGTCAATTGGTCGCCTAGATCGTGCGAATGCGTTAGCCTTTAGACTAATTTTTGTATGTAAGTATAGCGACAGTTGACGCACTGGAAGCCAATATTGAAGAATTTATTCGTAACATACCCGTCGAAATGTTGGAGAAAGTATGCCAGAGTTAGACCCAGCATATCAACCAATCGAGGCGCAGCAGCGGTCAACATTTACGTGACATTATCTTTAAACATGATAAGTCACCTGTGACGATCTTTTAACCGTCTTTTGAACCACCGTGTTTGTATTTTTTCAGCACTTCTTTGCTCCATCCACACAAGCCACTTTATGAGCAACTATCCAACGCGAACAAACGTTTTTTACGGCAAGGTTTTCATGGAAAATCTAACATATTCTAGTTTTTAACTGGTTTTTTAGAAATGCCTCAATATCACAATATGTCGCATGACGATCTCGCATTATAGGTTCACTCAGCTTCGATGTTGTCTGGCAGAACAACCAAACGATTCGTCGCTGAGCGAACTACGACTACGACTGAATGATGGTTCTTTATCGCCATACGCAAAATTGAGTTTACCGATTAATTCTTGATAAGTTAATCCACGTCGAAGGTTGTGAAAAATAATTTAACGAAAGCCTCTAGAAAATGTAAATTTTAAAGTTAAATTGATATTTCAACTCTCTGTAAGCAACACGAATAGCGCTAGTTCATCAAAAAGCTGTGAGACCGTTTCTGCTAAAAAATTTCAAACTTTTCTTGGGGATACCCAGATTTTAACTACTTATTGACGTTAGTGTTATCAATACCCGACATTTAAATGGTACCCCATGTAGTCTCCAGCGAATTTTATAGGCTACTCCGAGACCGACAGCATATTTAAAGATTAAAATCGGATTCGTAATCATATATCTGAACAATCGCAGAACTGGCCTGTTAAAAATAAGATGTCTCTTTCAAAAAAATATCCTCAGTTACCCCAGTTTTTCCATGACATCGAACTAATCAATTTACAATTCAACTAGCAAATTAATTTAAAAATTATTATATCTTCACTTATATGAACTCTTTGATTATCTCTTTCAGAATTGGCGAAACCAATGGAGATCTGCTCATCTACCATGTCATTCTCACTCTTAAACCCTTTTGTCACTCCCCTTTCGAGGTGGTCATTGACTTTACACACACCTGCTCCGATAATCGATTCCGTACCGAATTCCTTCAGAAATGGTTCTATGTGTTGCCCACTGTGGCCTATGAGAATGTCCATGCCGTGTATATCTATAACTGCAATTCCTGGGTGCGGGAATATACCAAATTTCATGATCGTATTCTAGCTCCTCTTAAGGGAAATCGTAAACTCATGTTCCTGGAATCACCCAATAAACTTACCGATTTCATCGACGCAGAGCAACAAAAGCTACCGGGTGCCACTCTCTCGCTTGATGAGGATCTTAAGGTGTTTAGCAATGCTTTGAAATTAAGTCACAAGGATACCAAGGTGGCGATTAAAGTGGGTCCCACGGCTCTACAGATTACATCGGCTGAAAAAACCAAGGTCTTAGCCCACTCGGTGCTGCTCAATGATGTCTATTATGCCTCTGAGATTGAAGAGGTATGTCTGGTGGATGATAATCAGTTTACCCTCTCCATAACCAACGAAAGTGGCCAATTGAGTTTCATACACAACGATTGCGACAACATTGTCCAGGCCATTATACACATACGAAATCGCTGGGAACTCAGCCAGCCAGACTCGGTGACGGTGCATCAGAAGATACGGCCCAAGGATGTGCCGGGTACACTGCTCAATATGGCTTTGCTGAACTTGGGCTCATGTGATCCCAATTTGCGTACAGCTGCCTACAATTTGCTTTGTGCTCTAACCGCCACATTTGATCTAAAAATTGAGGGTCAACTGCTGGAGACTCAGGGTCTGTGCATACCCTCCAATAACACCATTTTCATCAAGTCGGTCAGCGAGAAACTGGCCACCAACGAACCACACCTGACTTTGGAGTTTCTCGAGGAGTCAATACAGGGCTTCCAACGGAGCACCATTGAGTTGAAACATTTGTGTTTGGAATACATGACTCCCTGGCTCAAGAATCTAGTGAAGTTCTGCAAGTCCAATGACGATGCCAAGAAGCTAAAAGTTTCACAGATCTTGGACAAACTCATTTGCCTCACCATCGATCAGAAAGAGATGTATCCCTCAGTGCAGGCGAAAATCTGGGGTTCCATTGGCCAAATACCGGAGTTGATTGACATGGTCCTGGATAATTTTCTACACAAATCGATCACATATGGCTTGGGTTCACCGCAGGTGGAGATTATGGCCGATACAGCGGTGGCCTTGGCCTCGGCCAATGTGCAGCTGGTGTCCAAGAAGGTAATAACCAGAATGTGTCGTGTCATGGATAAATCGTGTACAAATCCCACCCAATATCTGGAGCAGCATATGATGTGGGATGATATAGCCATCTTGGGACGTTACTTGCTGATGTTGTCCTTCAACAATTGCTTGGACGTGGCCACGTCGGTGCCCTATTTGTTCCATACCATCACATTTTTGGTCTGTTCGGGTTCGCTGTCGATGCGAGCGTCCACCCATGGCCTGGTGATTAATATCATACACTCGCTCTGTACTTGCACCAATCCCTCCTTCTCGGAGGAGGCTCAACGAGTTCTGCGCCTGTCACTGGATGAGTTCTCGCTGCCCAAATTCTACCTGCTGTTTGGCATCAGCAAGGTCAAGTCGGCGGCAGTCACCGCCTTCCGTTCCAGTTGCCGACATCCCACAGACAAATGGCTGGGTAATGAGCGAGTAACCCAACCCTTGCCCGCCGATCGCGAACGTCTTTCGCTGCCCTCGTTGGAGGTGATTACCGATGCCCTGCTCGAGATCATGGAGGCCTGCATGCGTGATGTACCCGACTGTGAATGGCTGACAACTTGGACCTCTCTGGCACGCAGTTTTGCGTTCTGCTATAATCCTGCCCTGCAACCCCGGGCACTCATCGTATTCGGTTGCATAAGCAAGAGCGTGACGGATCATGAAGTCAAGCAATTGCTTAGGATTTTAGTCAAGGCCTTGGAATCGTTTAATGATTTGATTTTAATTGAGGCTTTGGTGATGTGCCTGACGCGCATTCAACCGCTGCTGCGTCCCGAATCTCCCATACATCGGGCACTGTTCTGGGTGGCCATTTCAGTGCTGCAGCTGGATGAGATTACTCTGTATGGGGCTGGACTGGCCTTGTTGGAACAGAATTTGCACACGCTCAAGTCGCAGGGTTGCTTTGATAAGAAGGAAACCATTGCCGAGGTGATGATGAAGACGCGCGAGAAATTGGAGTGGCACTTTAAGCAACTGGATCATGCTGTGGGATTGTCATTCCGAAGCAACTTCCACTTTGCTCTGGTGGGACATCTCATCAAGGTAAGTTGAACATTTTCAAGATGATCTCTTCTCAATTTTTTGATTTCAATTTTAGGGCTTTCGTCATCCCACACCCACGACAGTATCCCGCACCTCTCGCGTACTTACCATGTTGCTGGGCATCATAGCCAAACCTTTGCATCGGGATAAATTTGAGGTCACTCCAGATAGTGTGGCCTATTTGACAGCTTTGGTGGCTGTCTCGGAGGAAGTGCGCTCTCGCTGTCATGTCAAGCATGCTCTACCACGCTGGCCTGCCGATCTAAGTGGCAGCCTAGAGAACGGCGAGCTGTCCAATGGCGTACAGGTTGTGCACGTATTAAACTTGAGAACTTTAATTCTAAGGTTGTGTTCTCTAGATTGGTCAGCCCTTGTCACGTCGGCAAAAGAGTTGGGACATACTCGATCAATCGGCTTTGCAATTTGCGCGACAGCATAAGGTTCCCACTCTGCAGGTAAGTGTTCATTAGAACATTCGTAAAAGTCCATCCTACCAGCTCAAAATTCGTTGTACAAAAGTTGTTATAACCATTTGCTATAGTAACTTTTGGCTACCTACATATAACTATTTGATTCTATACCCTGTATACCCTATACTATCTATGTATTATCAACTATCTATCGAGCTCAGCCTTTGCATAACTAATAATCGTTCAATGATTTTTTTCTTATCTCTTTTTATGTTTGTTCGAAAAAATAAAAATAAAACCGTAACACATATATCACAATATATACTCGTATATACATACAATATATATTTGCCTGCTGACTCCTCTTCTAATTGGTGCTTGTTACCCCCATCCAAATATACCTCTATATCTATTCATATATATATCCTACGCATGCACTTTGATTTACATTGGCTTTGGTTAACCAAAACACAACTACAACAAAACAAAACACCATCAACTCGCAGAATGCGCGAGTTCTATTCAAAACTCAACGTTCGTTTTCGGTACCCACAACCAAAGAACCGAATAATGCAACCGGCATCGAAGAACGTCAGGTATATTTATTCTAAAACTTTCCACTAACCCCTAGGCTTTTAAGTCCACTACTAATATAAATTCCAACACTTTGAAATAAACCTAGTTAGTTCTCGTTAAATACTAATTTTATTTTCGTCATTGTTTTTTGGGTACTTTGCATGGCACTGCCTGAATGCGAAATCAATCATCCGGCTCACCTCGGCACCAAGTCAAGCACATTTTCTACTTCATTTCTTTTTTGGTAGTTCAACATTTTCACACAGAAAATACCTTTTCTTAAATTTATGTACTTGTGTGTCCTTAGCTGGCTCTAGGATTGTTGACATTAAGGAGATGATCGTTATTCTTGTATTAAAAATAAATGTTTGGTTAATTAATTGATAGGACTAAAGGATTAAATCATGATGTTGCATGCCTTGAAAATATATTTACTACAATTAAGATACGCTTCTTTGATTTGTGGTCAACAAAAAGGGGGAACCGTAAAATTTCCCATATATTACTTCGATTCCAGTTGACCAGTACTGATTTCGACATTATAATAGTGGCTAAGTACTGTCTTGATTCCTGATAAATGATTCAGGAACTTGATTTAAAGGCTTCACAGTATATAAAGAATCGATATTTAATATATCTGGTCAACAAAGTGTCGATACATATCGATATTCTATAAGTTACTGTAAAAACATTTAAAAGAATATAATTTTTAAACCACAACAATTGTAATAGTCATTTATGGTTTCCTTTGTGATAGGCTAGGAGATATTCAAAGATTTTTTGAGATTACAGAAACATGGTTTTTTTCTCAACCCTAGCTTTAGGGTATCAAACCGGAACCAGAACCGAAACCGCATACCGAAAAGAACCGAAAAGAAACTCTGAATCAGAACCGGGACCACAATTGATATTATTATTGTGTTGACTGTATCCGCGAACCGATTTTTTTAAAACCGAAAAGACCAAAAAGAAACATACAACAAAGTCGAAACTCCTAGCATATCTAGTGACCCCTGACATATTCCCACGTACGAGAATACTCATCATTGCCCTTCAATAACGATAGAAGAGATTATAGCTATCTTCCCGCAGATTTAGACCCCTGTTTCTGCAATAGTTAACTAACTAGATGGTTTAGACTGGGACGATTTCGGACAGCTTCAGAAAGGGCATAATATTCCCTTATCTTTAAAAGGAGAGACTTAAAAGATGTGAGAAACAATAAGGGTATCACGTTTCAAAACGTTTCTTTCGCCATTGCCTTCTCCGCGTTGCTTCTCCAAGGTCTAAGCGAATGGATTTTAGTTGTAGACATTCTTATAGAATAACAGCCTGACCATTGAAAAGGATACTTTACAATCCTAAAAGCAAAGAACTGTATGCTCTTTTCATTGATTTTAAGCTAATTAGAGAAAAAAGTGGAGATTGGATTTACCACGATTCCACAATTTAAGTATCATTTAAAAGAAAAGCTGAATTATGCAAATACAAGTACTCATAAGCACCAAGTATAAGCTATTTAGCGCTGCCGTAAGGTCGATCATGTGATCGACTGAGCTTAAAGACGGGTATCCAGCACAGCGGAAACTAAAAATTCCTGCCAAACTTCATATAAAAAAAACTGTGCCAGGAATTTTTAGTTTGCTTTTTCGTTTGTTGTGTATCCAGCAACACGAACGAAATCCACACTTATATAGGTAGCGGCGTATCAATAGCGGCGTTTCGGAAGCGTGTGTGGAACGAGAAACAGCTGATATTCAGGCCAGGAATATATTGCTGACAATTATTTTGGAAGTGATTAGGCAAAAGATGGAGGCAAAAACTGTGCGCTAGATTAAAAAGAGAATTGAAATTTTTAACGTGAGGAGAAGATAAATAAAATCAAGTAAAAGCAGTTGAGGCAAGACCATATCTTTGGCGAATCACAGAGAAAAAGCATTTTGACAACATTTCTGTGAAAAGTGCTTGGGAAAGTGTTGCTGCACAAATAAATAAAGAATATTATGTTCAAAATTATTAAATTCATTAATGTTATAAATGCTTGCTAGCGACTGACTGTAGAGTCGAGTCGAGTCGAGAGAGACACAGAACGCTCCGCTTGACAGTTTGTTTCAATTGGGTTCCACACACTCAAAATAAATAGCAAATTCCTGGCAGGAATTTTCCGCAGTGCTGGATACAGGCCTTTAGTTGAAAATTTGTATAGACGGGTTTTACAAGCAGAAAGCTTTCAGAAAGCTCTAGCTGGTGGAAAAGAGGCGTAAAGGGGCAAGCGACACCACGACTACTTTTTCCTACAAACGAAAGCATTTTCAAAAACTTCATTAAGTTCGCTTCACCGTGTAAATATTTTCTTAGATATTTTATTAAGGAGCACCGCTACACTTAAACAAAATATGAACGAAAGCAGTGCTTTATGAGTAGAAAAACCTACTCGCTACCCACGATTTATTAAGGTAGTAGGCCGGTGTGACGGCCGAAATTTCGACCTTTTTTCGTGACCTTTTTTTAACTAGTAAATAATATACGATCGTTTTGTAACTTTTACATAGATGTTTTAGAACCTTAAATGATACACAAAAAATTTTTGTTATTTAATTTTCCATTTATTTATTAACAATATGTAATGTCAAAGTGGAGTCCTCTAAAAAATGATGTTCTGTTTCGGGGAAGCACACAGCCATCCGTAGTCATCCGAAATGAAAAAATCAAAAAGATTATTATTGTGTAGACCTTATTTTAATAAACTAACCAATAATATACATAATAAAAAAAAAACAGAAAAATAGCGGACTTGTGAAAAAAAGTTCTCAAAATGTAACTTTTTTGTTGATAAAATGTTTAAAAAAATTTATTTATTATTAAAAAATTAAATGTTATAAAGGTTAGGTATTTAGATATGTGTATGTAGAATAACTAGTTAAATTTTGAGCCAAATCAGTTAAATAGTTTTGAGTCAGTGCTTCCCCGAAATTTCAAAAACATGGTTTATAGAAAAACGCGTTTAAACGCGTAACATTATTTAATCAGCTATGCCCGGTGCATACAGCAATCCTTCTGTTTCCTCAAAATCGTCATTAGAAGTAGATATACCTTGGTATCTTTAAATAATAAAAGTTGGAAGGACAATAAAAGAGGGAACGGTCAGAGCAGCTGCCGCTGGCGTGTCAATACACTTTCATACACTCTACGGCGCGCTCTCTTGTTTTGCCTGTAACTTTGGAAATATTCTAAATTTCGTTCTAAAAATGTAAGAGCATATTTTTATAATGTGGTTCTTCCGAAAAATGTAAAAAAAAATAAGTCGATTTTTTGGACCCATCACACCGTTCTACTACCTTAATAAATCTCGAGGACCGTTCGACATGGCTCTGGGCGAGAAAAACTTTCATCATAATGGATAGATCCCATTAAGCTCGTTTAATTTAAGAATCACAGGAAATAATTTTTAAAGTACTTATCAACGATCTTGGAAAGATAAACTATTTTTGGACTAAACTGACGAATATAACACAATCAAATACAAACTGCTCTCTTTGCGATAGTCAGGAAAAGCAAGTCGTTGTTGACATTATCGGAAACGGTCCAATATTACTAGAGCAAAGAACAATGCTGTTAGGCAAGGAATATTTAAGTATGCTCAATGGCGAAAATTGGATACAATCAGTCAATATCTTAAGTCAAGCCCTACTTTATTCTGGCCGCAGCCCGCAACACTGCCGATGGTGTTGATGAATTTGCGGTGATTGACTGACGTTTTCAAACCCAGTCGATTAACATTGAACGTCAAAAATTCTTCTTTAAACTCTAATATAATTTGACTTCAAAGCGGTAGGAAGAGTCTTGCGTCTTCATTTATGCAAGCTCGATTTTGACAGTGTTAGTCCAGACACATAAACTATGTACTTCAAAGGACAAATGACGAATCAATTCGATCGGTCTGCATACCAAACTTTCAGTTAAACCTTCTTCAGAATATCAGTGGTAGTGTAGCCTTATGTAAATTTCGAAAATATCGGAGTGGCAGTCCAGATCAAGACAGATCGCGGTGAACTAGATCCGCAACGACAAATAACATCAATCCGTCAACTGAATTTTTTGTATAACGATTTTCCTTACAAGTGTCAGCAATCCTAGTTTATCCTCACACTCGGTTCAGCTATAAAACAAGCTCTTGCTCGATTTTACAGGAACGTGGCTCTCGTTCATCCGTTTCGAATGAATCAAATGTGTTGCTGGATCCCGAAGTATTACCCGACTTGTCAATACAAGCCTTGGTCCTAACTGTACTGGCCACTCTCGTTAAATACTCATCGGATGAGGGCGAAACACGTGTGCTATATCAGTATTTGGCTGAAGGATCGGTGGTGTTTCCGAAAGTGTTTCCAGTAATGTAAGTGGCTGTCAAATCTTGCTATTATATGTATTAATATTACCTCTATTTCAGTCACTCTTTGCTAGATCAAAAGATCAACAATATTCTATCGGTGTCCCATGATCAAGTAGTCTTGAACTCAGTGCAAAATATCATACAGAATATGCTGGCCAGCGAGGATCCCTCACAGCAGCAATTGCACTTCCTACAAAGCTGTGGATTTGGTGGCCTCTGGCGTTTTGCCGGACCTTTTACCAAAGTAATCACTTGACCCAAATCTCGAAGGAATAACTTATTTAAACTTATTGCTTGCAGTACAATATGATGGGCGAATCGTCAGAGCTTTTTGTCAACTGCCTGGAGGCCATGGTGGAAACCTGTTTGCCTGGCGATGAATCGGCACCAGTGCCACCCTCACCACGTCCCTATAACTTAAGCTCCAGTTTGAGTAGCCTGACGCTGGGCTCTCCCACTGACAAAGGTAGGTTTTAAATATGTTTCGCCATTTTCAATGTTATGCCCACACCGTCTTAGCTGCTTTAATCTTAGCTTTTGGTTTCTTTAGCCCAATATTGTATTTACTTACTCTATTTAACCTTTTCTTTATCACACAACTTGCGTTAACTACAGCATTCTCATCGGAATCATTAGATTTTTATGATAATTGCGCGGGCAGCGTTAGCAGCCTGCGTCGCGCCTCACACAGCAAATCACGCGCCAAACATCGAATTAACGAAAGTCCATCACATTGAAAGTTCCAAAAATACTGCAACTAAAATCCTAACACTCAGAGTCGTGTATGTTAAACAAACACACATACTTATTGGAAGCAACTATATGTATTCGGTAGTTATCTAAGATTAACAAAAATTACAAATTACAAATTAAAACATTGTCCCAACCAACAAATATTAGGCAAATTGTATAAACTGTTAATTGCAGAATGCAAATTGTTAAAAAAAAAGAAACAGAAAAACTAATGCACTTATATATACTGTACACACAAACTTATTAACAAATTGAATATTTCTAGAATTGGAAATTGTATTTATGACACTAATTGGTACCTTAAAGCATTTACAAAAATTCTTTCGATTCTATGGAATATGTGACTCAAGTCAAGTAGGATTGTTGAAAGTATGCGAGATATACCGTTTTCGGGAACGAAAACATCTTCTAGATGGAGAGAATGATGGAAAACTTGAAATATTTTAACAAATAGAGATCATTACGTAGCACTTGTATCTGTTCTATTTACATTTTTCCTACCCTACTCTAACCCGCCCGCTATTGGTAACTAAACATTCCATATTTCGTCAACAGAATGTTTGGAACTTAATTTTTGAAAAGAATCCAAACGGAATCAGAAGATTATCAACCAAAATTTGTATTTTCTATGTACTAGGATATCGAACTTTATTGCCAGCTGTCATATTTGATGTGGACTATTTTAGATTTACTTAAGCTGTATTTGCACTTATCTAAGTTCTCATTTGATTTGATATTATTAACTTAAATGAGAATACAGATAGATTACTTTTCCTATCTATATTATCAAAACATCTCTTAAGCTTCTCAGATTAACTATTAAACTTATCTGATATGAGAGAGAAGTGGAAATCCAGCTTTACATATATAAAAAAAAACGCACACTGAAATATGATAAGGTATATTTTATATGCGAGATTACTTAGTTTTCTTAATCAGTAATACGCAGTCTGGTCTTCCCAATCAATGGTACTAATTTCAGCTCGATCGCTTCAGTAATTTAGGGGTTATCCCATATAGATAGCGGTACCATTAGTGCAGACTAAATGGGAAAGAGTCACATGTGTCATATTTATTATAGATAGAAACCGCAGACAGACAACCGCAGGAACTGACCCTTGGATTTCAGCTTGTCATGGTAATCCCGGAATACATAGTACTTTACCAGCTGAATCCGCCGATTTTCCGAACGCTTGTAAGTTGTCTAACATTGTTATGCGATTGTGTCACAAACGAATAATTCGGTTGGTTTAAAAAGTATCGCGAATTATGTGTGTGTTTTGTTTCTAAATCCCTTTCGGATATAATTCATGCCGTCTTTAACGCCTCAATCGTGTTTTAGCGTCGACCTCCCACAAGCTTCTATGGCTTTGGGCAGAGAAACACCTAAGAAAGTCAGACAAACAGAACTATAATAAACTCTACACTTCCCAAAGTTTGTATTAAGGTCTGTAAAGTGCTGCCCAACGCCGCCTTGTTTTCCTGTTTCTAACGATTAGCTTTACGCGAATCACACAAAAAATTTAAGGCTATGATCGCTTTTCTCTGTGTCAAGAACTCGTGGTGCACTCCTCACCAGCAATCAAAGAAAACTGTGAGCAAAACCTTTACTCTTTACTGAACTTGGTCGGGTTTTTTCGGTCTCGGCTCATGCTACAGGTTCCATTATATTGATTGATTCCTTATCCCAAAACTCGCCACCAAATAAGACACTCTAGAATATTTAAAACGGCAGGCCTTGGCAACATATCGCCAACGAATATAGGGAGGCCGCGAAAAATCCAAACTCACGATACTTTTTAAACAAACCTCGAAAATATGTGACTCGTTTGCATATACACCCACAAAGGCAACTGTCTGTTTTACGCTGCCTTTCGATGTTTTTGCGCGCATGCTGCTTTGAAATTCCCAAACTGTTATGCCCTCGCAACCATGGAGAGGCGATTGAGAAACTGTCAGTTGGCATTGATCGCTGATGAGAGAGAGTGGTTTCTCTTGAAATAGCTGTACGATATACCAGCCTCCTCTGTTGTGTGTTGTGTATCTATTTAAAGTTGTGCGAAAGCATGACATGACCTCGAGCCGGCTGCAGGTTTAACTCGAATTTCTATGAACGTGGTGCATCTATTTGGTAGATAAAGTTGGATAATCAATTTATTTTCAAATAAATTATGCAAAAAGTTACCTGCATTAAGTTGGGCGTATTAGAAGCAAACATTGGATCCCATATTACATAGTAATATCCTTGCCCTACCGTCCCACGGAACAGAGATAAACGTTCGAGGCAAGAAATAAATCAGGCCCCATTAAGTTGACTTTAAATGCTTTAGGTCAGAAAAAGTTTTTTGTTAAAAGTTTGTTTCGGGTTACAAGAGCTGATTGTTTTCGCCAATTCGCCATTAAATGTCCAATTACAATCCATAAATACTTTTTAGGTAACTTTAACCCTTCTTAGTCTTGAGTTTTAAAACTCCTTTATTCAAATCTATAAAAAATCTGAGTACGTCTGTTGGTCCAAGAGAGCATCTTTAACCTACGAATACCTGCACAAAATTACTTTAAATTATATTTACTTAACAAATATAAAAAAATAAAATTAATATTTCCCGATTGTTTCCAAATAATCATATCCCTTAAGTATGTCTATTTATAGATTAAAGACTTGGGAATTCCAATATTAATCGCATAGCATGTAAAATTATTAATTGACCGGACCAGTGCAAGTAAAGTAATTTCTTTTTTTTTTGTGCTGAGAAAAAACGTGGGTAAAAATTGGTTGTGGCCTGGCATCTAATATTTTCCGCATTAGCTACAGGCCAGTGCAAAAACAACAAGACCACACCAAACATTGCATACTACGTTTATTTCTTGATCTCTTTTAGGTGTCTACTTGAGTACAGAGTCCTCTAGTTCACATTATTACTCTTTTGGTCCTTCCCATAGTATCTAGTTGAGGGAATTATCCCATATTATTTCTGTGTATCTTGGTTTCAAAGTTAATATGGATTTTCTGAAATCCAGTGAGGCGTTTAATTCAATCGTTATATTTGGCAAAAACAACAATCCTACTAAATATCAAAATAACTAACCCCTGGCACCTTTATTTAGCATAATGTAGTTGTCATAAATATTTGTTAAATATACCAATACATACATATTATATATACCACGGATCTATGTTACTTAAATCAATACCGATAATTGCGAGATACATTCTAAAATGTTAATTATGGTAACATGGATCCAAATATTACCTATATGCATGCAAACGTTTCTAGAATTTTTGCATATTTAGAGCCAATTGAATAGCATAAATGTTAATTCCATGCCATACAAAATACCTAATTCAGTTTAAATGACGGTAGCTTTAATAAGTAGATTTGATAACTAAAAAAAAAAGGACAAGATACAGCGAATTTTTATACGTTTATGCCATATTTATATTTTATGATAAATATTGAATTCAGTTACATAAAATAGTAAATTCAACTGTGAAATAAGCCAATATTTACTCAAATCTTTATTCTAAGCGAGTGTACACAAAAAAACTAGTGGGAAGGTCGGACAAGCACTGACCATAATATACACTGTGAATGTGAAAGTGAAACCTCTATCTCTTAGCATCTCTGAGATCTGTGCGTTCATACGGACAGACAGACAGACGGACTACTTGGCTATTTCGACTAGGCTTCTAATAAATGCTGCTGAGCTGTTGCTGTCTCGTTTAGGTACTTAATTACGGAAATGTTGAATTGAGGTATTTTAAACCGTTTCAATTGTGAACAAGTAAAACTTGAGTTTTTTGGCAAAGCAAAGCGTTAAAGAGACCAGTTGACTCAAAAAATAGGTTAGATTGGATTTTGTTTATAACAAAAGCAACCAGAACATTTTGAACTAACATTTCAATACCGAAAGACTGTCGGAGTAACTCCACTAAGATTTGAGATTTTCATTTATTTATTGAATTTAGTTACCCTAGGACTAAATTATTACAGGGTACGAGACAGAGATAAAACTTTAAAAAAAAGCCAAAGGGCTACCATGAAGCTTTCTTCTCATGAATTTGGTTTTTTCTTAAATCTGAAAATTTCTGGTAAACTTCAAGAAACAATCTTATTTTATTAAATATTAGAAAATTTGAATCAAAATAAAAGGTAAAAAACAAACAAAAATTCTGAGAGCTATTACATGTGTTTAATTTGTACCATTTAACAAAAATAGGAGAAATATATGAGAAATACTCACAATTTTAATGTGTTATTTTTGTTTTCTCACTTTAAATATACAATTTTTCTTAAGAAGTAACAGATGGTAAATCTTAAAGTAACCTAAATTAATGCCATTATCCTTTTCGGCATGGAATCAAAAAGGATCTTTAGGATTTCCTTATCTATCTAAAGCATCATACCAAACGTTTTCTAAAGCTTAAAGTGCTGTTGCTATATGAGCACATTTCTGCTTTTTTGTTAAATGGTGAAAAATAAAGAATATGTTATTTCCAGAACAAAAAATATAAGTTTTTAACCATCTATTTTGAATACAAATTTTTAATTTTAAATCAAATAACAATGATTCTTGACGTTTAACCGAACGATTACGGTTTTCAAGACCGCCAGTGTATCCATTTTGGCTGGAGCAATCGGTTTTAGTCAGTTTTAGTTTGAAATATAAGCGTTTCTACTAAACTCTATATAGCTTTCTGCTTCAATAAGATTTGAACCTAGGACTTTTTGCCTTTTAGTTGATGCTCCAGCCAAATATGCTATAGGAAAGCAGGCAAGCAGTCGGTAGCACTTGTTTACCAAAGCTATTAACGAATGATTAATATTTAATTTAAACATGAGAATCATTTAGAAAGATGTGTAGAGGGGCAAACGACACCACTACTCCACTTTTTTACAAGCATGAGCTTTTTGAATAACTTCTTGAAGTTTGCTTCACCGTGTGAAATCCGTCTAAGAAAGTCAGTCTGTCAAGCCTGTCTGTCTGTTCTGTTTCCTTCTTCACGGTTGCATTTGAAATTTAAAATAAAATATTTTTAGAAATTTGTAAAGGGTCTCCATTTTATAATCTTACCTAATTTATATTTATCTATGGAATGTAGCTTTATTACGTTTTTTTGTGTACACTCCTTTAAAGAAACTTAAATCATATACTCAGGGTCTTAAATAGTTTCTACATACAAAGTCCTGGCTGATGTATAAGAACTAAATGAGCCCTCTCTAAGTTAAACATAATAGTTGTCCTAAGTTTTCTTTCCGCCTTAATTATGGTTTCGTCTTTCCACATGTTTATGCATCTTTTATCTTATTTTCAGCTGCATGAATAACAACAACAAATCCGCGCTCTAGACGTACCACACTAATCGCAAAAGTAATGCGTTTCTTAAATCTGTTTAGAAAGTGCTTTTAAGAAACGAAAACCGGAAACGGAAACGGAATATCGTACAAAATCAGAGAATCTTTAGAAATGTAGAAATGTTGCGTACCATAAAACGGAAGGATATATATATATATATATACATAGTATATATTTTGACAAACAAACATATTTTTAAACGAACAATTAACGAAATTGCAAAGTTGTTAATTTACAAGTAAGCACGTACACCAAGTTCACCAGTTCCTGAGGAGATCATGGCCAAGGCGTAACGGAGTTAGCCACAAAACAAACAAATCGAAACGAATACCAACCCAAAGCTTTAAGCAATCGGCATGCTCCACATGTCGACACTTTCAATTGTTTTTTGTGTTTTGCATACAGTTGAAGTTGAATCTCCCACTGCAAGTATCAAATTTCGCATTTATTGTTTTCTCTCGATGTTTTTGCCTTAAGTTCATCTGACATTTTAATCATGTAACTAATTTATTTTATGCCATTCAAACCTATTTAACCCCCTCCCACCACACCAAACTAAATTAAGTTCTGTCCGCTTTTAAGGTAAATCTAGTTTTAAGTCTAAGCAAAACGTTTCAAATCGAAATAGATATAAGTTTAACACGTTTGTACCTCTTATTGAACGATACCAGATCAAAAACGCAACAAGTTAATCCGTTACACTTCCTCTTATAGCACAAGAAAGTTTTGTATTATTAAATTAATTGTACTTTGCCCAAAATACTAATCGCTATGTACTTGTATATGTGTGTGTTGCTATATGTGTATATTACGGAAGTAATCCTTGTATATTATGTGGAATAACTTGCAAAATACTTAGACGATATCTATGAAATGTTAATGGTTCAAATCTATCAATGTACAATTTTGCTTTCAAATAAAAATGTTTTAACGGAAACTCGCCAATTTGTTTGCCTTCGCCGAATCCTCCCCCAACGACAGACAGCTCCACCTCTCGATTTCACTGCGACAAGCGCTCAACCCTCAACCTCTCGGCTCGACTCGGCTCGGCTCACCCGAGCAGGTGAACCCAAAACGCAAATGTGCCAAACAAGTGCTGCTGCCACAGCTGACCGAGAGTCAGACCCAATCCCAATACTTGTGGGAATGCCCGAAGTAAACTTTCTCACGATGCACCCAACAAAAACGAAACTCAGAACACCGGCTGCTGCTTGGTACGGGTGGTGGTTGCGGTGGTTGCTCCGTTCCGTAAGTGTAACGCAATGTCGCGCCAAAGAGGAAATGAGGTCTGTGTCTGTGACAGCGCGCCAAAGGGAACTCTGGAAAACCAACAATGC
The DNA here is from genome assembly GCA_035044985.1 of Lordiphosa fenestrarum. Lineage (NCBI taxonomy): Eukaryota > Metazoa > Arthropoda > Insecta > Diptera > Drosophilidae > Lordiphosa > Lordiphosa fenestrarum. The sequence continues at coordinate 76,438 of JAWNNO010003412.1, forward strand.
GTTGAGATTGGCTCTTTGGCTTAAGTGAGGACGGCACGCATGGGGCACGTTTGCCAGCGAGAGCCAAACGCAAGGAGAGCAGACATCGACATGGCAGGTCGAGGTCATGTCGCAGCCAGCTCGTGTGTGTGTGCGTGTGGTGCGCTGCTGGTGGTGGTTGTTCTTCGTCTTGGCTTTGCTTTTGCTTTGACTGTTGCGCCGGCGCACGGCGGCCGCACGAGAGAGAGAGAGAGCGCCGCTGCCTTGGTTGAGTATCAGAAGAACGTGTTATTGGACCTTAGACATTGCACTGAGAGAAATGCTAGGATGAAATTATGGAAACTTTTTAGCTAGACTTATATTTATCTACTGAAAAGTAGGACGTGCAAAGGTGACTTTATTATATAGCATTAATAGTTTATGTGCTGGACACTTTAATCAATCTATTGATAAGCTAGCATACAGATAAAAGCTAAGTGAATTTCCCTACGGCACCGTTTAGGATGATAGAAAACTCGACACGTATTTCTTTCCATACAAATATTTCTAAGTATAAATTACTAATCCTGACAAGCTACGGGATCCCAACTGACTATTTTATATTCCATTTTAAACATCTGATGAGCCATAGAGTAGCTGCCCTATCTGTTCTTTGCATAATCTCGAAACGATGGTTGACATCCCAGATGGAGTGACCTCCAACATCCTACAAGGAAACCTTCCCAACTCAAATTTCGTGCCCACCACTGCTTTATACTAGCAGTCCATTGTAATGCCTTCCAGTCAGAAATCAGAAATACGCACGCACAATCAGATAAACTATAACATTGTAGAAAATTTATTATAGTAAAATCGGATTATCTTTATATTCGAAGTGTTACTGATAAAGTTGGTTGGTAAGTAGATCAGATGTTGAGCGAATTGAAACTGTCAGTAGAAGGCTATGCTGTTCTTTCATACGATTAAACAATATTTTTCTTGTCACTGTACTGAAAAGGTCATACAAGCATAGAACAAAATGTATGCAATGTTGGAAAAATGATCAGTTCCGGAAAACTTATGAAAAAGTGAATGTCATGTTCATGTTAACTGTAACGAAGGAACTTTACCTAAGCCTACTTTTCGGACCTTCTTATATTTCTATGAGAGCTAAGACCAAACTAAGTGGAAACATACAAAAGACTAACATACCCCGTTTATACAAAAAAAAAATATCACGATAAATGCCCCTAAAAGTATGTCATTTTCGTTTCCTTAAATTATTCTCAATTTAAATAGGTAACTGAGAGTCAGTTATCCTTGCGTCTTACATAATCCATTCTTTGCATTCACTAAGATTGACGGACTAATCGAAGGTATTCAAAATGAGTTTTTAGTCAGCCAACTACCCAGCAAACATTTTTTATCGCGGAAGAAGAAGAATGCGATTCGCCAGTAGGTATCGCCTTACGCTAGCGATATCGCATAATTATCGCATTCTCATCTCCCTGCGGGAAGAAATGCGACACATCTGGCAGATAAGAAAGCGATAATTTTGGGATATAGGAAGAATATCTTCTGGGCGATAGCAAAGCGATTCTTCCTGGAGATAGGAATGCGATTCATCCTAAACCGAAGATAAGCCGAACGAACGAATATAAGGTGTTCCGAATTCTGTTATTTAACAGTACGATTTTGCACTTAAGGTAAATAAGCGTTGCCAAAGTATTTTCCTTTGGTAATATTGTAAAAAGTCGTTCAACTCACCTCAAGAAGAATCGCATTCGGGTCTTCTTAGGGAGTGTTAAGCGATGTGTCGCCAATTCTCAGATGGGATGATAAAAAATCGAGACCAATGATAAAGTATCGCATTCTTGCCCCCAAGGCGATTTTTGAGGGATAAATCGCCAATTTCCCGAATGGACGGAAAAAAGCGATGACATATCGCCAATTTATCCCTTTTATGATACAAGAGCGCTACCTAATGTAAATCGACAAACTATCTCCAAACTCTCCTCTCATGCTATCGCCAAACTCTCGCATTGTCGAGGGGGATAAGTACCACGACAAAATGTTAGCAGGGTATAAGGCAACTGTTTTTCTGAATTAGTAAAGAGCATTTCTTATGATAATTTTGTTGTATAAACAGGGTAATAAACAAATATGTTAGATATTTGGAGTCGAGTCCATTTAAATTCCATTCCATCCATTGGAAATTCCATTTTCCATTTAAAGCGTATAAGAACTAAAAATTTTGGAAGAAAAAACGAGTTTCTGAAGAGTAAGTTAGTTTTTCATGTTTGAATCAAATAATGAACCTTCGGATTTTGTTATTCGTTATCATTATTTAACTTAGCTTACGCAGAAACACAATTTGGTTTGAGTAGATTAATTTGGCTGCAGGACATAAGAATGCGATCAATTCTTGAGCATCTGGAACTAGACGTGCTTGGGGGAAAACGGGCAACTGATTTCAATTCAGCGGCTTCCAGAAGATAAGGAACGTTTTGCACCACAATGCAAAATTTGGACGATATTTGTAACCGTGTGTGATCGAAGCTCATTTAAACAATTTGCATTAAGTTTTCGGTATCCATTTGGATTATAATCTAGGTAACAAGCGTTTGCAAAATAGTCTTATGACCTGTTTTTGCTAAAATCGCGGCTTTTTGTGTCATTTTAATACAAGCTATACATCCTTATATGACTTTACTAGGTTTCCAACTGACTGCGTTGAGTAACAAACAGGCAAATATACAAGCATACACACACCGAGAAAAAAGAGAGACCAATGTTTGATGTCAGAAGTTTGATAAGAAGGAAAATTCTTAATCCTAAAACGAAATTCTTGATCCAAGTAAGCATTTTTTATCCCGGTTTTTGCTTTATCCAAGAGCTTCAATACTTGATCCAAGTACTAAACATTCTTAAAATCAAGTATTACAATTTTTTGAATCAAGTGCTACAATTTCTCAAATTCAAGATTGCTCATTCTTGAATCAAGAGCATACCATACACAACACCACAAAGCACCCCACTCCCATTGCCTAAAACACTAAACTAAGAACGAATTTAGATCGATTTCAAGATCAAAATTCTTGAAAAGTTAAGAACAAATAATAAGATAATCGATTTCAGTTTGTAACTGTTTGGTTATTTGTCTTGGTTTTGAATTATAAACTTCAACTGAGTTTCTTGCAGTGTAAAATGAAACGGCTTCCGCTCGAATGCCGTTGGGCTGATACAGTTTTTGATGGTGCACACGTGCAGGGCCCGAGCGCCGAGTGAATCTTGCCACAAGCAGAGAGACAATATTGTAGATCGACCCCGACCCGATGGATGCTTCGTTCGAGTTGTGATCGTCGGAGTGCGTGGTAGCAGTTAGGGGAGGATTTCGCAAGTGTACGCATCGCTGCCGGTGCTGCTGCTGCTACTACCGCCACCGCCGACGCTGCTGTGACTACAAAAAGGATCAGTTTACCTTGCGGCAAGATCATTTCTCATGTGACTACCGTGCAGTGCGGTACAGTGCAGATTTCCACATTGCCAATTACCAAAATTTCAAAATTTCAATATCACCACAATGGCCGTGCAGGGTCAAAGATTCATGACCAAGACGCAACACTATCGCAAGGTCACCAAACCATTGCTCGAGCGCAAAAGACGTGCTCGCATGAATCTCTACTTGGACGAACTGAAAGATCTGATTGTGGATACCATGGATGCGCAGGGCGAACAGGTCAGCAAACTGGAGAAGGCCGACATATTGGAGCTAACGGTCAACTATCTGAAGACACAGCAGCAACAGCGTTTGACCCACACCACCAGCACATCCGCACCCACATCTCCGACTGGCTCATCATCGTCCCAAGTTAACTTTGACAAATTTCGAGCTGGTTACACTCAAGCCGCTTACGAAGTTTCGCACATATTTTCCACCGTACCCGGCTTGGACTTACAATTTGGCACACATCTAATGAAACAACTGGGTCATCAGCTAAAGGATATGAAGCAGCAAGCGAACAGTCCAGTGCCCAGTGAGGAGGAACCCGTGAATTTGAGTGATCGCCAGGAGCTGCAGCAGCAGCAAGCTGAAGAGGATAATCACAATGGCGAAGATGTGTGGCGTCCCTGGTGAAATAGATTTGAATGTGCATAAGTACATGCAGATGTAGAAATTGACAGCTTTATTACTCTGGTTTTATAGTTATAGAAACAAACGATCCAAGTTTTCCAAGCATTGAGTTACGATATGATGTGATGTTCCTGTGATAGTTTTTAAGTGTGTACTTTTTTTGTAATTGATCTCCAGTAGCAATTAGTTAATAATTTATTTGTAAAACTGTAACCCTGAGCTTCCCACCCCTTGAGCTTCCTCCTGATAGATTTTAAACATTCTTGTATACCTTGACATAATATTTAATGCTTTAAAACTTCTCATGGATAACAAGTACAAATTTCCACTTAAATAAACGAAATTTAATCGAAATACTTTCAATTTAATGTGTTTTGTCATTAACTTTCAGATGATTCAGACTTTAATTAAACTGTTAAAGTTTTATTAACTCTACGAATCTAAGCCAAACTAATTCTTATCGTATAAGTCCACAAGCTACTCGGAAATAAAGTAAAGCTTTTTATTCTTTGTGCCAAAAGTACACAGAGTTTATCAAGTTTGTGCCAAAGTATATACAAGCCAGAAGCAATCATCCCCGACCACATAGAGTAAAGGGAGATTTTTAAGCAGCTTTCGAATTTGACCAAAAAAAATACATAAATTTCAGAAAAATGTATGAAATCTTTATTTGAGTCGGTAGAACAATCCGTCTAATTTAAAGTTTAAAGATGATTTCATGTAAACGTAGACCGCGACTGCGCCGCAAAGTGTTCATACGTTGGGTCCTATTTTGCCATACTCTCTCAATCATATCGGCCGACTTTTTTCGAATATATTGTTCAATATTTGCTTCCAACAAACCGAGGGGCGCATAAGCCAATTTGTGACTCAAAAGCATTAAAAAAAACAGATAAATTTGATCATTCTATGGGCCTGAGTTGGCATTATTCGAATAATGAATCATCTAGATAATTATTTGAAATCAAATGCTTTTGATGAAATTGTATTTGTAAATAATTTAAAACGTGAGCGTAAGTTAAAGTCGGCTATGCCCGACTTTGATATACCCGTTACTCATGGGAATTTTTGTTTAATAACATTCCTTATGTTAATTAACAGAGCATTAACATTTATTTGAGTAGTTCAACTTTATGTAAGCAAACAGCGCATGCGTCTCGGATAAGTATGCAACGTTTTTTTTTTAACCTGTTTAACTCTGACGTTTATTATCCGATCTTTAATAAAATTTGTGAGATTGTAGAAATTAGTCACATTACCCTGCAAAATATGAGCTTGATATGTAGAAGATATTCAACTTTTTTATTACGGGGGCGGGAGGGGGCTTGGCCAAAATTTGAAACAAACAAGAACTGCGTGCAAACAATACTGGTATATTATTAAAAGGGGAAAGTCTGTATACCCTTGCAGCACGTACTTGAAGGACATTACCACTAAAAATAAACAACTGACTCCTCTTTTCTATGACAGCTATACAATATAGATGTTCGATTTCGACCAAACTAAGTGGTATCATGGGAAAGCATAGATGATATTAATGAAAATTGTTTGAATCTAGTACTCCTGATTGTTTTTATTGTACATTTGATTGACTTTAAATGTAGGGTCTATGTTAGATCGCGTAGTCTTTTAATATTTCCTATTATTATTTCGTGTATGAATCTAGTTGGCCTGCCATAAATTTTAATTCATTTTTCAACCACCGCTCTGGTGGTTCGTTTGTACTTGACGATTAAATTTGAAAAATTTCCCATATACTAAGGAATAACTCTCTTCAAAGACCGATTTGGGCAGCTTCGGGCTTGCTGCTGCTGCTCGCTTCATATTTTTGGGCTGCATTGATATGTGTTCTCTCGCATAAGACTCAATACACAAAAATTTTTGCTCAGCAAAAAAAAAATTTAAAACACATTTTCCGCTATATCTTTAAAACAAAAGCTAATGCAGCCAAACTGAGACCAGTTTTGTAATCTGTGGACAAAACTGAAGCAAGATTTTTTCATCAAAGAGGCTGCAACAAAATGGCTGCTCCCCTGTGTTATTTGTCTACAAAATTACAAATATTTTCAAAAACAACGAATAAATGTAGCTCAGGCAATGTAGCTCAGACCAAAAGGCGTCTAGACCCCTAAAGAACAGGATGACAAAAGACGTTGCTCTAGTCATAACCGCGCCTAGGTTTTGGAGACTACAACGCCAATCTTGGCATTGGGACAGTGTCACAGCGATGTTTGCTTGGGAAGATGAATTGGTGTACCGTGATAATAAGAAGGCAGTTCGTGTCTTTTCTTGGGGTTTGGTCATGCGTAAAATAATAAGTTTTATAGGCTTATGTAGCTGTAATATTTTTTATCCGTGTGCAAATTATTTGCAGATTATTTATTCTGACATTTTTCTGATTTTTTGAATAAAGCATAATTTTAATTTTCGGGGCAAATTATATATTTTTTATCTGCTTCATATAAAGCCTATGAACCAAGGTTCTCCAGCCCAGAGATTCAGATTCGATATGTAAGGAACATAAGCAAGTTTTGCAAGTTTCAATCTTTGCCACGCCCTCTTCAAACCCCACTATTTGAAATAAGCATTAAACCTCCCTCAGTATTAAAGATAGATGGTTCGTACCTTTTAGACTTTTAAACTTTCTTATTTGCTTTATAGCAAAGCAGGATATTCCGAGCTGATTTATCGGCTTATGGGAGGCATAGTTAGTTCTACAAAGATTCAGTGATGGGGGGATAAAGTTACAGGATGATCTAAAAGAAGCACTTCTGTTCAGACTATGCGTAAATCTCACCCCAATCATTAATATACATTTAGTTATAAAAGTCTTCTAGCGTCCGGATTACACAATCCCATGAGTATAAGGAGTCAAATCATCTTCCTTTGCTCGCTCCACTTCATTTGGTTATTGAAAACAATTTCGTCCCCAACCTTTTCAAAAAACAAATTTCTACCATAAAAAGTTGACCCGCCTGTTACAAGATCCTCACACAACAATTGATAATTTAACAAATTTACAAAAGTCCTGGAACGTGCATAACTTGCAGTCGAAAGTGTGTCCACCGTGCGCCACAAGCGAGCAGAGAGCAGCGCATCGACATTGTTAAGGCTTGGCCCCTCGACCGCGGCCTCGACTTACAAACATGGCACTCACACACACACACGCACAAACACACTCCGATCGCCCAGGAACACATTAAGCACACTCGACGCACACGAGCAGCGTTCCCACAGGATCAAGTGCGATCCAATACCAAAATACCAACACTAAACAGGAAGTCGTCGTCATAGCCGTTCCCACGCCAACCTACCAAAATGAGATGGCATAAAGCGTACTACAGTTCATTATCCTTTCGCCTGTAGGCAAATCATAACACACAAATCTAGAAACGGCAGCTGTTCCATGCCAAAAATTCCCATGCTCTCCGCATAGGGGCAGGTGAGCGCAAAAAGCGAAAGAAAACCAAATATTGGTGTGAGAAACTGAGGAGGAAAGTGTTTCCCACGATCCCCGAAGCCAGCGATCCTTGCTGCCTTGATAAGGGTGCCAACAACAATAAGAAACGAAAAAACGGACAAACAATAAGAAGGCAGCCTCAAGAAGCGGAAGGGTCGAGCCAACCAACCAACCAACCCTCAGCACACGCTCGGGCGAAATGCCAGCGCGCAGCCAGCCAGGCCGAGAGGACTGGATCACTGGGGGTTGTTTTCGGTTGGCTATAAAAGGTAGAGCCAAGACCCAAACAGAGCACACAACGTCTTGCACTCTCGGAGCAGCAACAACTCGAACAAAAAATGTCTTCACTACAAATGTCGGAAATGTCCAAGACGTACCAGTACCGCAAGGTGATGAAGCCCATGCTGGAGCGCAAGCGGCGGGCGCGCATTAATAAGTGTTTGGACGAGCTGAAAGATCTGATGGTGGCCACTCTGGAATCCGAGGGCGAACATGTCACACGGCTGGAAAAGGCCGATATATTGGAGCTGACAGTGACCCACTTGCAAAAGATGAAGCAACAGCGTCAGCATAAGCGAGCCAACGGCGAGGAGAGCACTCTAAGTCCAGCCGAGGGTTTTCGGTCGGGCTATATACATGCGGTCAATGAGGTCTCCCGTTCGTTGTCCCAACTGCCGGGCATGAATGTCAGCCTGGGCACACAACTGATGACACATCTGGGTCAGCGCCTCAATCAAATCCAGCCGGCCGTTAAGGACTTGCTGCCGGTTACCGCCCCGCTTTCGGTACACATAGCCGCACAACGTGATACCTACTCCGTGCCCATCTCACCCATCTCCAGCTATGCGGGTAGTCCCAACTCCAGCTCGCTGCTCACCACTTGCTCTTCCAGCAACATCAGCATCGATGTCAGCAAAATGGATGAGGTGGACAGCGAGGACGAGGAGAATGTCTGGCGACCTTGGTAGTTGCGTCCAGCCGATAGAAAGTTAGCAGTCTTCCATTTAGATTTAAGAACAGAAAAGCTTTAGACGAGAGTGTGATAATATGTTTAAAAATAAATTATATAGAAACATTGGTAAACAAAAAGTAACACTTTTCCGATTCACTTTGGGTCAAACTTGGGCGGAAATGCCAGATTTTCTTATTTTCCATCACACAAAAGGAAAGCGAAAACAATGCCAAGGCCATAGAAGAAGAGGCCGGCTCCCCTGGAACACGTGTGCGCACAATAAGCCCAGGTAACATCAAAAATTAGAGACTTATCTCGGCGTGTCTAATCGAGTTACGACAATGTCGCTCAGTCTTAGGAGGCACAAAAGCCAAAAAGGGATCGAGTCATCGCCCATCCATCCAGCCATCCCTTTTTCCTTCTTTCTTTCTTTCTTCTTTTTTTCTGGCCACTCAGCTAGAAAATCGTGTGCACAATGGTCAAGGCAAGGCTACAGACATAAATACTCGTACATAATTGCTTGGGATCTCAGGTAAATGATTGCCTTGCCCTAGGGTTGCTTACAAAAGATGGGGCTCTCTCTGGGACAGGATATCACTTTTTATTATGTCGACTGGGGACCCGCATCATTTGCTTATCTCGGCTGTCGAGCAAGACCAGTAGCCCCAGACGCCTTAAACAATCAATGAGAAAAATAGTCCAAGAGAGCCAACAAAATAAATTTCAGGGCCTCGCCTTTGTACAGACAGTCGTGATGGGGATTTTTATGAATTTTAAGGCAAATTTAAATTGCTGTGATTAACATGGGGACTTAGTGGATGAGATACACACACACAATATGGAGATGTACGGGTTGAGGGATTGAGCACTGGGCGGGGAAGAAATATTCAAGAAGGATGATTATATTAGAGAAATGACTTGCCATTGGAAAAGTCCGGATTCAACTTCGGGTGGTTATTTAAAAATTGTTTTTTTCAGGGATGCACCGAACCAAAGCGTACTGTTCCGACAGCTTTTGCTTGCAAATTGAACTTTGAACCGAACCGAAAACCGCAAATATAATCAGTTCTGTTCGGTTCATTCAACAAATTGTTAAATTAAGATATTGAAAAAAAAAAATTTGCGAAGCTTGATGATAAGCACTTTAGGAGACTTTTGGCTAGTCTGTAATCTGATTTTCTGTCAAATGTGAGATTATGATTGCTATTTACAACTGAACTTTTCTTTTAATCTGCCTTTAAAGGTTCAACAACACATAGAAAAGACGCCGCAAGCTCGTCTCCTTACCTCGGGCTGATTTGGTCTGACATTAGGTAGGTTTTTTTCAGTTTCACTTGCTAAACACGAAAATGTTTGGGTAATTTAAGTCGATAGTTGCTTAAAATGCTTTTTATACCCGTTACTCGTACAGTAAAAAGGCAATACTAAAGTCGTGCAAATGCACGTAACAGGTAGAAGGAATCATCTCCGACCCCATAAGCTTTATATATATTCTTGATCAGCATAAACAGCCGAGTCGATATAGCTTTAGCCTGTATTATCACCTAGATCGCAGAGACTAGAACAGCTAGAGAGGCAAAGCCGAAAAAAGAAAGGATCGTAGTAACTGGATAATTTAAGTAGTTAGAAAATCATGAACATATGGAAGACATATGTCAAGCATCTTAATATAACCGTGTAAAATAGGGTAAAGGAGCCAAAAAACTTTTCAAAATATTCTTTCGAACAAAAATATAAAATTATGCCAAAGAATTCAACGATTTTTTCAAGTGATAGTACACCATTTTGAATGGCTGTGTTCGAGAGAGAAAAAGTTTTGTTCTGCCCTAAATTGTTGCCAATAAATTGTACAAGAATTCCACTGCAAACATTAGTATGTGATTCTGATTTCTCTTGTCAAACAGAGAGTTTGAAGAAAGCTTAAGAGGAGAGTTGGGATATAGTTTGGGGATATACAAAAACGAAATATGTTAGGTATAGCGATTTTATCACAAATACAAGGGATAAGAGTTTAATAAATTGGAGAAATACATTTATATGAAAAATCACCTTAAAGAGAAGAATACGATTCTTTATTGTACTTGCGGCGTTTTCATTTTCCAGCTTTGAACCCTAGTACCCTAGTGAGCTAAAATGTAGAATTTGTTTAGGTGCAAGCTGGTTCTGAACCGAAGCATAACCGAACCGCTAACTTTGATGATAAACCAAACCGGCGTCGTTTTGGAAAATTCTGCATCGAACCAAGATTGGTTAAGTTTACTGACGAGTTTTGAGACGTACAACGCTTACTTTCCGACAACAATACCTGTAATATTAGGAGATTTCATCAGTACCCAAAAAAGTTTCATTTGAATTTCGGAAAAAGTTTCGATTAGCTGATGGACCCTCTAAAAGGGACACCTCCATAAGCCGAATTAATCCTTAGCGATGACGAGTTGATGTAGCTTCTAAGGATGACGTGTCAGCATTTTTAAACATTTGATCCAGTACATCTCCTGCTATTGCTCACAGACCTTTTAATATGCCTTTCATCGGAATACATTTCTGATTATCTCAGTTTCTTTAAGGGTCCATATTCTCACTTATTTATTTATGATGATGATTTCTTAATGATTCCCGAAAAAAACATATTATTTAAAAACCAAAACGTGCTTTGATGAAATGGTTACAAAATTGCGAGTGAACCACTGAACCCAACCCGCCGTTCAATTAGCTTCAAAAACCATGTAATGAGCCTTTTAAAAGCTTCTCGAAGCAGTGGCTCGAACCAATCCTTATTTCCAAGCGTTCTTTTTCCTTTAATTTTCAGATATGCGATGAACATCCACATAAGAGCTCAAAACTGTGCCTTAGCCAATAATTAATTGTGCTTCAGATAAGTTTGCAAACAAGAACGGGACTTTTAAAACTAAAAAACTAGCTTTAAATAAATATTCGTTAAATATTCGAAAAAGTGCCTGTAAACGAGCGCTTAGGATACTCTTAGCTGACTAATTAATTGTTGCCACAGACTGAGCGTAAGATGATGCCTTTTCCGTTCGATTTCGTTTTCCGCTTGTTTTTAAAAGTTGGTGGGCGAGGTGCAGCGGGTAGTGTGTGTGTCAATTGTTTAAATATCAAATAGTAGCATCCGAGAAACTCTCATAAGCTTTATCACTTACGAGGATTTCGCTCACTGGGCTTGCTTTATATAATAACAACTCAACTGTTGCATAATTTCTCTATTTAGAGTTGTAAAGTTCAGATTTTGCCATGATTTCCATTTCAGAATTTGGAATGAGTTCGCAAGACAATGCACTGATGCACAAATAGTTTTTAAAGTAATTTTGTTCACATCTTTTTTCGAAAAGGGGGCTTCCGTATATAGAAGTTACGGTTCTGTGTTCGATTCGGGGGACCCTGAAAACCGGTAAATGCTTTATAGTGTAAAGTAGTTGCGTTTTGCGTACGCTATGCTACGGTATCCGTCGTTACATTTTGACCCTAGAAGGAAAACTAAAATATTTCCTTAAAAAATTGAAATATGATATGATTTAAGTTAAGAAATCTTAACTCATCTGCTCTGAAACTGACAGTTTTTTATACTTAGCTACAAGTGAAAATAGAGGAATTGTCAGTCTCTTTGCATTTTACTTAAATGAGTCTGATTTTTTGTTTTTGTGCGATTGGATAACTTGGTCTGAATCACTCTGTATGCTCTGGTTTATTTTCTTTCCCATTGTGGATTCATTGCATTCATAAAAACTATTATCATTAAGTACTCATTGCTGTAGCCAAGACTTGCGTTAATGCATTAGATCTGGAATAATTTACCACTTTTTCAACAGAAAAGTTCTAGTCTTGTTTCTTCTCATAGGCTTTTTCGCACTTTTATGATTTGCCAAAGACGGAAAGTGGTAGGAATTAGGATTCGATTAACACTTCTTTGCCCATTCTATTCTTTCTTTTATCCTTAACTTGATGTCTACTCATCGAACTCCATCTTTTGCGTTGTGTTAGGCGACACTTTTAAGTCAACAAGAACAGAAGTTCTTATTTGAGCAACACAAGTGGACGTGGCATTAGTTCGAATTGAGTTTTGCAAAGAGAATTTGCATAGGCAGATGATAGGTGATGCATCGCACTTCTGATATGCGTTGTAGAAATTTCAGCTGTTTCACTTGAAAGGAGCGTCCTATTTCCTCGATACGTCTAATACGTCTACCGTATCACGGAAGTTTAGCAGAAAGATCAGTTAAATGTATGATTGATCAGGGAGCTAGTTCTTCTGCTGAACGCAGCCAATGTTAATAATACTCAAAGCCAGTTTTAAGTAATTTACATTTGTCAGCAGAAATCACCACATTAATTAGAGAATGTACGGCTCCCGTTGGGCATTCAAGATTCTACTTTACTCATCTTACTGGTTCTACTTTTCTCTAGAAATAAAGTTCAGGTGAAAATGAGGTCTGTAAAGCTCTGATCGAACTTCTAACCTTAACTAATCGGACCAGCGAAAAGCGCATTCTGCTTTGCCCCTTTGATTTGATTAGACAATTTGCCAGCCCATGTGGTCATCTTTTATGATCACCCATCCCTAGCCATGGTGCATGGTGCAGCTCATCCAGCTTCGAGCATAATTGTGGCATGACAACGACAAGAACGGACAACCACCAGTACACGGGCTGGACAATGGACAATAAGCAGATATATGGCTCTTGCAATACGGCACCAACCAATACGAAAAGGAAATGCCAGGCAGGCAACAACAAAAGATACTTAATCTTAAAGGTAAACCTGATGAATGATGAACGAATGGCGGCGACGGCGGCGATGTAACCGAACCCCGGACTGGCAGATCGCAGCTCGAACGCAAGCCCAAGTCATTAAAAACAACAATACACAAACTGCATACGAATCACTCGAAGGGCCAGCGCACACGCACAGAGTTCGAGTACGGCGGACGGACGGACGGACGAGGGCAGGGTAAAAAATATCAGAAGCGAAGATCGTGAGAAAATGGTTTGGAACGTGGTTCTCACACGATCGACACACCTGCCCTTTTTGAATGTGTGTCTGCTCGTTTGTATGTATGCACGAATGCTGCTGGCATAAGACAGAGTCGGAGTCGCTGTGTGTATTCATGATACAAGACCACTTACGGGCAAGATCACGACCGTACCTTAGCGATCGACATGAAAGAGAAAAGCAGCGTGCGGTAAGTGTGCGGCGGCGGCTGCGCCGTGTCGTTGGGACCAAGTCGTTGTGCATTGGCCAACATTGTAATGACTGTGGACACACGATCGTTAAGGCCAAAGCAAAAGGGGTAGGCTAGGTTGTGGCTGAGGCTGAGGCGCGGCGCATGCGCAGCCGCCGTCGCAGTTTTGTTGAACGAACTCAATTTAGTTTGTTTATGACCGACCGAGAGAGCCGGGCAGCACACACACCACACACCACACACTCCACACTTATATGGTGTGCTATTGACTCTGTAATATCTTTAATATGGGATGTTGTTACACTACATTGGCACACGCTCTGCCTGCCACTGGACAAGCTGCCCACAGCTTTTGATGGTGTGTGTGTTTGCGCTGGGATGGGGCTGGGTATGGGATGGTTATGGGATGGGATGAGGCTGGCACGGGGCCCCACTCCCAGCCTCAGCCTCATCCAGTCCGGTTTTGTTTTTGTTGTTATTAAGTGGTGGTCTTGCGCTTACTTTAATATCGCTGCATTAAATTTTGCGGCGTGTATATTATGACTGAAGTAGGTGGCACTACCAAGTGCCAGCCCCGCAGTGAAGCTGCGAGAGTGCTGACTTGAGTGAATGGGGGGCCCAAGTCCACACAGAGGTCACGTGATGATGATGATGATGCTGATGATCATGAAGTTGTCGATGTGTGCACCGTACTGTACTTTTGATGCATGTTTCCAGGCAACGAAGGATGAAGTTTGCGTCACGACACACACCGGAGTGTCGGAAAGTGTCTTGAGATAAAAGTGATGAAGAACTTTGTACAGAAGTCTGGCAGAATAATTGCTTTATTAGACGTAGAATTTTGGCGTACGAGAACATTAGAAGAATGAAGTTTTGTGGATTTTCCCATTAATTGAGAAAAACCTTTGGAGGGTTGCTTGTTACGCTCTCATAAATTCGAAGGCTAGAGAATCACAAAAATCTGTCTCATTCTAAAAAATTACTTCAATTGGTTGGGTTATCTTGAATGGACTTTTATGGGACACCATGGAGATGGTGGTTAATGGTCCCTGCAGATCATTAAGTTCTTGTAGGTATCTTCGAGTGATGCAAGTACAGGCTTCATTGGGTAGCTCTCCCTTGCAGGTTAAAGAAACTTAAGGTTTCCGGGGCTTCAATAACTCCTGTTTTTTTTATTTTTCTGCAGTTCTTGTCGCTGGTGTTCTCTATTCGCCATGTCCAGAGTTCTCTATGTCCAGAGAATATTCCCCTTAAATCAAGGCAGGTGTAGAACTCCTCCTCCTTGCTCATGATTTTTTATATCCTGGCTTTTTTTATAGGTTGCAATGTAGAGTTCTGAGAAAGATGTCTACTTCGTCTATGTTCGTTTCAATCGTCTGTGGTCTTCTTTGCTTTTCTGAACTGAGTACCCTTTAAATATCCACTGACTTAAATTTGGTAAGTAAACAGTGAAAATGGCGATCTAGAATCAAACTAAAAGTAATGACTTGTATTGGATTAAATTCTGGTTTTTATTTGATACAACTACGAAAGTCTTAGAACTATCCCATAGTTCGTGTATCAATTCGAAAACAAATGATTCCTACTTGAAAATCAAGTTATCCAAATAATACAGTGAGGCTAAATGTGTACTCATACGCAAAAGATTCTGCGAAATTAGTGTTTGATTTTTGTCTCGGTTTTTGCAGCCTTTGATTTCCCTACCAGATACAGCACTCCTGACATTAAACGTCTGCTATTGATGTGGAATCAATGGGCAAAATCTTTTAAAAATAGAGTGGAGGTGGGCGAACACCTAGTGATCTCGTACCGGTTAGAACTTCCCAGCTTATCAAAATCAAATAAGTTTAAAAAATGCTTATGTTGGGGTTACTTCTAGTTTGAATATCGAGCTCAAGACCATCTCTTTTCGGAATGAATGTATATTTAATTTCGAGCTTTATTTAATCTCGGGCATGCTTGGACCAAGCCGGTTTCAATACCAATTGAAGTATATATGTCGAGCTTAAATTAATAGCGGGCTTTCTTAAATTGATTCGACAAAGGGATTAAGCGTCTTGTAATCGGTTTGAGAAAATACAATTGACGTTACGAATTTATGATCCCGTTTTTATGGATCAAAGTGCTTCGATACTTGAACCAAATACGAAACATTCTCATTTAAAGATACCTATTCGTTGAGGTACTCCATGGATTCTGCGTCTTCTAAGCTTTTTTTCGGCAGTTTGTTGAGGTGTTGTGATAGCTGGTCAAGGTATCTGGCGGCTTTGTTGTTGATGACATCTACAACCATAGGAACTCCACGATCCTTTTCGATATCCCTGGTTCTCAGGAACCATTCAGCTAAGGATTTTCGCCTGGACCCCTCTTATCTTTTCCAGTTGAGACTGGAATTCACTACCGTGAATTTGAAGGCCATATCTCCATTACCGGAGCCAGAATAGCCTGGTATATTAAGACTTTGTTCAGTTCAGGAGCCATCCCATGCGTGCTGCTTTGGCATCCACTGCCTGACTTCTGTCTTCTATCCAGTGTCACCCCATGGAATTTGTGGGCTGCTTTATGCTCCATAAGCTGGCCATGCAAGAATACTCCCGAGCAGGTTTCACGACGGGTTGAATATGTCACCGAAGCACACTTGTCCGTATTAATGGCAATGTTCCATCCGTTTAGATGCTTATGTTGCAGCGAGCGAGATATGTATTAAGAGGATCTGGAAACTTTTACTATTGCCAGTCGCTGCTAAGCTTCGATATTCAAGGGTCCAAGGGTGGTGCAATTGTTGGAATAGCGCTCAGCGTGGCCGTGATCCAGATCAGTCACTGCAGTATGGCCTTCTCCAACACCACAACAAGAAAGAAAGTCGGTCAAGCCCGACTATAACATACTCTGTACCAAGAAAATTTGTCTTTTGATCATAACTCGAAAACCGTTCATCCGATCTTCTTCATTTCTTTGGCGGATCGATAAGTTATCCTAATAACTAAATATGTCCAGAAGGAATAAGCCATCTATCTTCAAAACTGAGGGAGATATGACGTTTTTTCTAAATTGCGGGGGCGGGAGGGGGCGTGGCCAAAATTGAAAATAAACTTGATCTGCCTGAAGACATAAGAAGCATATGTCCCATACATGTCAAACCTCTATCTCTTACCATCTCTGAGATCTGTGCGTTCATACGGACAGACAGACAGACGGACGGACGGACAGACGAACATGGCTATATCGACTCGGCTGTTCATGCTGATCAAGAATATATATACTTTATGGGGTCGGAGATGCTTACTTCTGGATGTTACATACTTTTGCACAAACTTATAATACTCTATGTACCTTCGGTACAGAGTATAAAAAAGCTAAGCTTACTTCGTCTGTGCCGAAGACTTAATACCCTTGCAAGTGCTCGCATAAATATTTTCAAGAAATACTCTTTATCCCATTTTACGACCGATCGTTCGTATGGGAGCTATATGATATAGTCATCCGATTTGGCCAAGGACTTTTAAAATCATGTGAAAGCATGTGAAACAATCAAATACAAATTTGCATGATGCTACCATTAAAACCAAAAAAGTTTTTCTAACTAAGACTTGTTTTTCAGACCTATCTTTTGTATGGCAGCTATACCATATAGTTGTCCGATTTTAATAAAACTTGGTAGAATTATAAAAAACAAAGAAAACCTACGTTTACAAAGTTTGGAGACGATTCCATTGAAAAGAAAAAAGTTTTTCATACCAAATCTAGTTTTCCGACCGATTGTTCCTATAGGAGATATATGAGATATAGTCATTCAATCCGGTCGGTTCCGACATATTAGTAGTGTGCAGCAAAAAGAAGACTCTGTGCAAAATTTCAGCTCGGTAGCTTTAAAACTGAGAGACTAGTTCGCGTAGAAACAGTCAGACAGACGGACGGACAAAGCTCAATCGACTCAGCTCGTCACCCTGATCAAGAATATATATAGTTTATGGGGTCAGAAATGAATATTTCTATGCGTTGCAAGGGTATAAAAATGTGAAGATAAAATCAAGCTCAAAAAAATTGATTCAATCTCGACCTTCGGATTGAAATTTTAAGCAAAAGTCGTAATAAATCCGAGATATCCGAGATCAAGTCAATCCTATTCGTACTTGAAATGAGAAAATCCGGGATTGACCGACTTCTGACAACTTTTGGGATTGATTTAGTCCCGGATATGCCGGATATCTTAAATTTTTTGTTGTCTCTGAAGGGTTAGCAATAGTCGTTATTACCACTGATGGTGATGAGTTGCTTTGCATATTCTGGAATGTCTAGACACTATTTTTTGGTGGCTTTTTCACTCTTTCTACACCTTTGGCATATAACTTAGGACTTAGCGAAATGTTGCTATTCTTTTGGGGATTTATTCCAGCACCTTGTACTTTTTGTAATAGATGATTGGAAATCGAGAATGACTCTATCCGCCCAATCACGGATCTACCATTGCGTGTGATTCAGTATCTTCCTGTCCATTTTCGTTAATGCGTCGTCCACCACTTAGTTGCACAGAAGGGCTGATTATGCTGAGGTGTGCCTCTGTATACTCCTATTATTATGTATGTACGCTGAACACCACTCCGATTGTTTATTGATTGTTAATCCACGAGTTGACGATTGGGCTGCAGTTGGATAAGACCCAATAAACTGGCTGGCCTTACAGTTTCGGTACCAGCTGAAAATTCCACATTACCCCACAATTAACTGTCTAATCGGGATGCCTTGCGGTTTCCGGTTTGACTTGCCATAAAAACCGACTTCAAACTGAACCAATGGTTCAACGGCCTTCTGAACCCTTCAACTTTCGACAAGGTTTTGCAGTTCTGTTTCACAGCACATGAATCTGCACAAAAATGTCGTTTCATTAGCTAACACAAATAATGACTTTCAAAGTGTGCGCAAATGTGTAAATATTTCCCTGATAAGAATACCGTTTTGTAACCCAAACTACTTTGGAGTCATGCGTTCGCATTTGTATTGTCTGAATTGAACACTAGAGGAGGTCTTCCTCCTTCAACTCTTTCCCGCATACCGTTACCTACACATCTGTATCACCGAACTGCTCATAAATAAAGCTGTTATTTAGCCCCAAAAAAAAAAGAGTCAGTGGACGAGCATTATACCCAAGCGCCAAGTTACGTGACTAATCACATTTCCCAAAGATTAACAGCAATCAGCGCTAGCTTGAACGGCCCCAGACTCTTGGGTAGTCATCATCAAAGCTGAAACCGAATCCGTGTGTGCGGCTGTGTGTGTGTGTGCCCTTTATGCAGCTTAATTTGCCATGTCTGTGTCCGCCGGCATCGGCGCGCATGTGCCAAACGGTCAAGCGCAGTTAAAGCTGTCAAAGCGCCATTGACAGGCGAGCCGAGGTTCTCACACTCATAATAAATGACGTTTTCCTAGAATTGCGTTTTTTTTTATTATTTAATTGCCGCAGCGCTAACCCGCAGCCGCTGCCATAATGAGGCCAACACCAGGCAGACGTGGCGACGGACGAGCGAGTCCGAGTGTGGGAAAATATTTAGCGACTTCCGGCTGCGGTTTTGATTTAAAGTTAAGGTCTGACGCCTCCGGAAAGGCTGTGATTGTGGAACTGAATCACTTCTGCTGGCTGCTGGAAACAAGAAACAACAAATGTTTGTGTGCATTGCATTTTTTCGATATTTATTTGGCCACCATTGGCCACTTTTACAAGTGTGCGTAAGGCTACAAATGGGTACTCGCTCCGTGTGTTGGAGCAGTGGACGCTTGTGGGCTCTACAGCCACCGCCGTAACGTCCACAGTTGAGAGAGTGCCAGCACCCGGCGCGGTTTCATTCCAGCGCCTGGGTAGCAAGGGTAGAGTTTCTAAAGGCCTTCCGCTTGAAGGCTGGAGCACTTGGAGCGGCTTACCAGGGACGCCACATGGGTCCACCCGAGCTGCTGCTGGCCTCACTGGGTGCCGGACTACAGCTGCCGCTCTCCAGGCTCCCACACTCCGAGGGTGGTGGAGTTACCAGCGACGCCTCCTCATTAACTGAAGACTGTAGCGGCACTCCAATGGGCAGTGTGGGCACCACCACTTGCAAATAGTTCAGCCGATGTCCCAGATGACTCATCAGTTGTGTGCCCAGATCCACACTGACTCCGGGCACGGCAGCCAGTGTCTTGGACACCTCGTTGGCGGCATGCACATAACCGGCACGAAAACTTTCCGCTATGCTCAGCTTGGAGTCCACGGATGCGGGTGAGCCGCTGCTCAGTCTCAATTGCTTTTGGGCGCGCAGCTTCTTCATGTGCTCCACCGTCAGCTCCAGTATGTCGGCCTTCTCCAGGCGTGTGATGTGTTCGCCCTCTTGGGTTAGGCACTCCACCATGATGTCTTTCAGCTCGTCCAGGCACTTGTTGATGCGTGCCCGACGCTTGCGCTCCAGCATGGGCTTCATCACCTTGCGGTACTGGTAGGTCTTGGACATCTCCATCTCCAGCACCATGATCTTTGTCTACTTGCGGGGGAAACTCGCGTAATCCACAACGAAAAGTCAAGAGGAACGTACGACCGTTTGGTGTGCACGCTTTGAAGTCGCAGCTTTGAATGATTCAGCTGGCTGGTGAGTGCTTGGCTTTATATAGGCTCGGAACAGGGCAGATCTGGGCAATGAGTGCGAGCGAGATACTCGTTTTGCCTCGTGCGCGGCCTGCTGCTGTTGCTAGTGGTGGTTGGCTTCTGTTTACGTATGCTCCGCTCGTCCCTGTCCCAGTCGGCGGGACTGTGTGTGTGCGCGCTGTGAGGGCAATAAAATGACTTGAGCTGCGGCTGCGCCTCCGTCTCCGTCTCTTTATCTAAGTGGTGTGTGTGTGTGTGTTGTGATTGTTATACCGTGGGAAACTGTTTCGCAGCCGATTTCCACGACGACCGACGACGAGCGACGGCTGGCCTGACTTCTTCTGATTGTGCATGCTTGGGGTCTTGTCCGTCCGTGCGTCCGCCGGTCCGTCCGTCCGTCCTGACGGCCCGCCTTAAGAGCTCGAGCTCTGACTCTGACTCGTTGCGACGCGACTCGGCAGCCAAGCGAGCACATGCCTTCCATCCATAACAAGATGTTTGCATTTCAATTCATTTGTATGGTCCGGGTCTGGTCTTGGTCTTGGGTCTTGTGCCTTCACCCTTTTGCAGTAGCTTATGGCACGCTGATAATTGTGGAATCGTCATCGGGGCAGAGCATTTCTGTTGCTGTTGCTGCTTTTTTAACGCTTTATGGATCATTGATTGGATCGTGGGCTTCGTGGATTTCGTGGGACGAGCATTACGCTTTTCGTTTACATGATTATTCTTGATTGTCGGCTTTGGGTTTGGATTTTGGGTTCGTCGCTCGCTTCTATTTGTAGACAATTACCGTGTCTTGGACTCGGGAAAGTCAGTTACAATCGCTGTTGTTGTTGTAGTTGTTGTTGTTAGCACACGCTATAAGCGTTATTGCTGTGTGCGGTTTCGGGCACGAGTGAGTTACATTTTCAGCATTTATTTTTAGCACCAAAGTAACCATGAATCATCTTTCACCGACTATCAGCATCTTATTAGAGATCGCTGACACAGATTTACTCTGAAAACACGATGAAGTGATTAAGAGTGCGGCGTTTGGTAACTTATCTAACCCCATCGCGCACACTGACCGACCGCTAAGCTGATGATGTCAAAATGCTAAATGCTCCGGAAATGGCTAATTGGATTTTCTGTGGAAATAAATCAACTGTGTGTGCACAACTGTGAGCTAGTGTTGTAAATTGTCACTCTCCCTAGCGATTGCCGGAGGGGTGTACTTCCAGTGCAAGCGATTAACTAATTACCTACCGCTTTCTGTTATTCCAAAAATCCATATATTACACTTTAGAGCTCTTCAAGAATGTTGATTTCTTCAAATTGATGCCATTCATTAATTCCAATTGCTGCAGTAAACTGAGTTTGATTGACAGGCACGTGCCTCTAATGGAAATTACATTAAAACCATGAAACTAGATTTAATGTATTCATCAACTGTTTCTGTCATAGTTAAACAGATGATGTAGAGCAGTCATGCCCGCAGCCTATACGCAGCGAACGAATTCGTTGTTGTTTTGCGCAAAGTCACTGCCATGTATGTTCTCTTTCTCTCCTATTCCTCTTGCGGAATTGAGCAGAACAACCAATTGACATGCGTTTGTCTACGTAACATTTGTGGTTGATTCCTTTGCATCAGACAGCTACAACCCAGCAAACATTTTTTCAAATTTTTGATCCTATTCGAGTTTTTTTAGAGTCTTCGGCCTGATTAGAATTGTCATAAATGTGATTTGTTTCTAATCAGAAATTATACTTTCCCTGCATTTCCACATTTCAGTACTCATATAAAGGATGCCATGAATTTAGAAGCAACCCTTACTTTCAGGGCTGATTCAGCTATGATTCAGGTCTGAGCAGAATTGAAGGGTTTGTCGTGAAAAAATGGTCCACTTTAGCTAGTTTCTGAACAGTTTTGACTAATATTTGAGGAATTTTCGATTGTTTTTCAAGGCGTATTTCACGAATCACATGTGTAGCATGTGTACGAATTATATTGGAGTCTTCTTTTAATCGCACATGATAGTTATCTCTTTTTAATCCTCAAAAGGACTCGAAAAAACACTTAAATTTTTTTTTTCTCATTTGTATTCTCATTGTAAGAGGCCCAAGGGCACTGATAAAGATTCTATTGCAGTATGGGAAACTTCTCAGCTAATATTTAATGTGATTTTTGATCACACTCGAGTCTTTTTCGAGTTCACAATAGTCTTAAGTACGCTGGATTTCTGATCATAAATGATACTTTAGTCGGGAGAAAATGGTACCCTAGCCGCGATTTTTTATGAGGAGTCGTTTTTAACCCGTTCCTCTGATCTGTTTTTCATTCTTTTCGAGCCATTTGAGTCTTTTTTGAGTCGTATTTTATGATTCGTGATTTTTGTGCATATTATCTTCCAAATGTTGGGTGCTCTGAGAGCTTTGTTGATGTAGCCCATGTCTATTTGTGTGCTTCGGCCTCACTGTCATAAGGGAGCTCACCTAAGAATCGTTTTTCGACGGTCTGGTAGTCAGTGTAGTAGACAAAGCCCTTCAAGAACACCAATTTGCATTTTGCAGTATTCATGGAGCCCCAGAATAGTTACACACGTCTTGTAGCCATATCCTAAGGTCATAGTCTTGCAATACCGGCTTCCTGATCGTTCGACAAACATTAGATCGATTTTTAAGTTCCTCCTTTCAACTCCGCATACGATTTACTTTCTTTCTATAAAGAGAAAAATAAATAAATCCAAAATAAGCCATTTGGAATTGACATTTCTTTTATATCCTTCTAATCATCGAACGGAGCTTAAAATCGTTCCAATTGCGATCATTTTATATATCCATTGGATGATATTTGGGACCGTTGGATGATTCAATGGAAACTTAAGACACAGCCATTCCAAAGGGATACGGCAATTCATCCAATGGATATCTTTTAATATAACGAGCAATGGAATATGCGTTGCATTGGTGCCAATGTACCCCAAGACCGTGTGCTAGGCCCAGTACTAAGATGGGTGGTTCCTGTCGTCCACAAACGCACACTTATAGCCACTTATGCTGATGACTCAGGGTACCTGTCTTAAATTCCCATTGCCAGACGAACCGCAGTCACAGTGCAATCCTTGAGTGCTTGGGCGACAAGTTGGCACAGAGGTACAATCCAAGTTTATTGACCTTAAGGTTATGTACGTTAATTCTCATTTGTAGTTCAATGTTTTCATTTCAAAAAACACTGACTTGAATTGCGATTGTTCCTTTACAAGAACATTATACCTTTATTCAAGCAATGCCAGACACTTGGAAACTAAAACTGGTTTGGTTCACAGAGATTTTAAGCCAACGATTTTATAGCTAATCGAGAGGCGGATTCGATTTGGTTAAGTGGTTCAAATTATAAATTTACTAAGTATACACGCAGCTGAAAACCTTGCAGGTTTTTGTTTTTTTTTGGACTGTAGGGCATCAATAAAAACACCAAAACAGGAGCCTCTGGAGGAAAGCCATACAATTCAATTTACAACTTATAAGAAATAATAAAGAATTGATTATAAGAATCAAATCGGTCAAAGGATAATAAAAATTCCAAAACTTTTAGATATCTTCTTAACCACCTCAAATCCTAGATAAGATGCTACCAAATAACCAACAAATGCCCACGCCCAAGACACCTCCATTTAAACAGTTGTGGTGTAGCGGATAGTGTGTGACTAATGAAAAAGTATGCTTTTTCCACTATTTTAAGACCTCAGCATTTTAGCAATTTGCTCCCAGATCAATTATCACTCCTGCAGTAGAAGAGACCGATTGCTGGGCCACACAAAACCAAAGCATGAGTCATCGAAAGCAACAAGCGGTATCTGATCAAGCTAAATCTAGTGCATTATGTAACCAGAAGCATGAGAGGAGCATTCTCTTGCAGGAAAATGTTGTTTAAATAATTGTTTGGGTTCTTTCGAATAAATATGCAAGCTATTGGTGTGTTTGACAAGAATTTTGATTTTGGAACGTATGGACGGTACTTAACTGCTACTTCAAACTCAATTTCCGATGGTTTATGTCTCCCAGACACAAACTTTCCTGCAAATGACGCCTTGTCGAATAGAGGTCTCACCACAACTTATCAATTGTCAAAACATTCATCAATCTGACTTAATAATAAAAGGCTTTTCATCGTAGAATTAACTTAAGTAGGTAGCCGAAAGTCGTATGTCAAAATCTTGGCTACATACTGGTTTTAAGCCGTGTCGGTTCTAATTTCTAAGACAAAAATCTTGATTTAACAGAACCCTATCAAAAATCAAGAGCATACTTTTCAGCTGCGACGGATAATTGAAAGAAATAAATAAAATAATAGTTCAGTTCAAAAACTATTCACTTAATCTTAGTTTTGTGGTATGCACTATATGTTAATACCATTGCACCTTGTACAGAGATTTGCATCTTTATGAGATAAAATATTTCCCAAAAATACTTCCGAACAAGATTCAAAAAAATTAGAGGTGCACCCGCAACGTGATTTTGAACTTGTCATGGTGTGTCAAACACCGACTTCGTGAGTGGACATCCGTGTTCTGTGCTTCTTTGGTAGGTGAAGTGAATTAACTGTATATAGGATTTGCAGTATTCAGCAAAATTATGTAAGTTTAATTTTGATTAATAAGTATCATCACATGTGAAAATGTTTATGACAAAATGTTACTGGCATATTTAAATGAAATAGAGACAGCCTTTATTGTTAACTATCACATATGTGCACGTCTAATTTAAAGAACCTCGAAAATTTAATTTTTCTTTGGCAATTGTTGTAAATCTGCTCTAAATTTGAATGGTGCGTGACAGAACAAGACAGTTAGTAAAGAGAACCCTTTTGAGATTAAATGAAAGCTATATATTGAAGTGACTAGTGGGAAAAATTCGTAGTTTTGAAAATTGATGACTACAGAAAGAAGTGCTTTCATGTTCCACTAAGCGTGGCGCAGGGCTCTGGTTGCGGCACTGGTGCATTTAAGCAGTACCAAGGGACTTCAAACGATCGGACTTAGATATGCACAGGAAAAAAGTCCGAGATATTTTGCCTAAAATTAATTCCATACGATGCCAATCCCGAAATTTCTTAATTAAAGTACAAAGAGGGTTGACATGAGTACGGGATTAATCCCGGAAATCTTGTACTGATCTCGAGAGATTGATTTCAGTTTGATATAGGCTTAGTTTAACAACACACGGATTTGATTTTAGCTTAACTTGTTCCTTTGATACGATTAAATTTAAAAAGCCTGGCATCTATTTAACCTCTATATTCGTGCTTCATTTGGCTTGCTGCAAGTTATCAATCAGAAAACATATTGCTTAAAAAATGACCGAGTTCTACTTAAGCTTGATATTCAAACTTTATGTTACCCCAAAATTAGCTTACCATAAAAGCCCCAGGGTATTTATTTAACGACCTTAATAGACTTAAATTTCCTCTCCAAGCCAGCAATGCTGTGTCTGTTTATAAACTGCAAGTCAGTGCAAGTGTAAAATTTGACACAGAAATCAATTGCTAATTTGATACAAGAAGGACTGCAAGCCAAAAAAAATGTTTTCAGAATTGATTTGATTAATTTATGATTGAGGTTCGAGATTTGTTTGGCCAAAGTTTTGGTGCGAACTTTGGTTCAGACCAAACCATAAATCTATTTAGTAATCAATGGGGTCCCATGTGTTCTATAAATCGCTTACGACCAAAAAACGACACAAGTCGTATGATAATTTTATGGTTTTTGGGTCGGAATCGACTTGTACAGCACTTGGGAATATTCAAAATATAATTTACATATAAAAAATATCATCAAAATGATATTTGTTCTTGTAATATGAATCATTTAACAGGGCATTGGAGTCAAGAATCTTATAAATAGTTAATGTTGAACCAAACCAAAATACTGTGCACGAAACAGATTCAGCTATTATATCTAAAAAGGTTCGGATTGAGGTTCGGTTCACAGTAAATTAGAAGTCTGAATTCAGGGTTAGATCCGGTTTGGTTCAAACCCGGTTTGCACCCTCTTTGGTGAGAGAGGGTTTTTGCTCTCGAGTTCTTTCGTTTTTTTGGTTTAACATTGTAAGTCCGTACTTGCTTCAATCTCGAGACAGGATAATTTGATTTAGCCTTAGCGGTACACGAGTTTCAGGAAGCTCGATATTAATTAAAGCCTGGAAATTGTGAAAATTTCTATAAAAAATACTGCGGAAACCTAGAAGAAAAGCTCAAAACGATATGAAGTTCGAAAATAATCTCAGAGCTCTGAGCAGAGAGATAATTATTTTTTGCACAGTTGAAGATCATTTTTAACAGATTTCTTTCTTTATTAAATTATTGTAATTTTTTATCACTCTTACGTACTGTTGTACTTAAATGGATTTGCTTTAACATACGACCTAACCCTCAAAAAAATATACATCTAAAAATGACCATCTTTGAAATGTCGTATGAGTAATTTTCTACGATACCTGCTTAAATTTAGTATAATATTTGTGGTTTTATAATTCATTATTTATACAACAAGCAAAAAAACTTTATATATTTCCCCCCTATTGCCTTATTGCGGCCACTTACAACTCCATATACCTATATCAGCAAAAGTCCACTTGGATCTTATGACAAGCAGTTAAAATGAGTAGTTACGCGAGACATGCACTGATTTTTGTGGCTTTGTGCCATTAAATTGTTTATTATTTCAATTAAACAAACCAATTTTCCATATAAAAATCCTAACATTCTTGTCCAATTAGCATTTATTTGCCCCCTAATCTATATCCCTACCATTACTTGCAGCTTTTTCCACTTCCACGACGTGACTCATGGCTCAAGACATGACAATTTCACAAGATATTGCAAGTTTAAGTAGCGCATTCCCCACTGTCGCTCAGGACCGGACCCAGTCGAGACCCACTTGCATACACATCCAATCTTCCACACACACACAGCAACGCAAACCCCAACGAAGACCTCATTTCTCTCGCATTGGTCGGTCTTATTTTATTTTTGTTGCTTTTTTGTTAAACAATTTTTATTTTATTTTTTTATCGATGGCATACGCACGCGCGAATTTCAGTGCCCCCACTGCGCGCCGGGGCTGATCCATACACAGGCACTCAGCACGAGAGCGTGCAAAGCAAAGCTCGGAGACCCAGCAGCAGCAGCAGCCGCAACAACAACAACTATAGCGTGTTGTTGAATTAATTTATATCCAACAGTGCGCTTTCAACTTTATTGCGCCGCGAAAAGCAGCCAGCCAGCCAACCAGCCAGCCAGCCAACTCAGAGCCGGAGTCCCCCCCGCAAACCCACACACACACACACACGCATACCAAGACAGCTCCAGACCGTGGGAAACAAACTCGTGCCAGTCGTTTCATTGCTGTCAAATAATATCTTGATGGGGATCAACTTGAAAAGATTGGTTGGGGCTCTGGCGCGGGCTTTTTTTGTGTTTTGTTTTGTTGTTGTTTTTTTTAAGTCTCTTTTTACACATTTGTTCGTCATAGCCCAGAGCTGGCATTGGCATCTTGGTGGTGGTTGGTGGCGGTGGTAATGCTGGATCCAAAAAACCAAACCAGTTTGCCATCCGCCAAAGCGAGGCTGCGACGAGTCTGTGCTGGGATGCCGACACATACTCTGCTAAGATCACATAAAAACGAACCGGCACACCTCCTGCCGCTCTCGCTCCACCCCCCCTTCTCGACGCTCCCGTGGTGTGTGTGTTGGTTGTGAATGGCTCTCCATCGCCTGGTTTTATGCACTGTTTGTGTTGTGTATACATTTTGAGCACTTGGCACGTTGCCCATTATCTTGAAGGCTTGAGGCTTGCTTTTTTCTGCTTTCGAGTGCATATATCATATTACCATGAGGGCAGCATCACTCCCGCTTGTAAAGTGTAAACTGTCAATGCCCCCTGGATAAGGAATTGAAGTTCTAGTTTTTCGGACCCCACCAAGTCAGATTTCACACACGAGGGTGGGCCATTAGGGTTTTTCTGTACAGTTTTTCAAACAGATTTTAGTTTACGGGAGGGACAAGGGCAAGCTTCTCTCGTTTTCTTGGCTTGGGTAACACTTTTTTTTGTGAATTACGTTTCTTTTCCAAAAAGTTCATACCGGGAAATCATTTCTGAAGCCGTATTTTTAAGACGCCGTATTTGAACAGTCACCACAACAGTCAAGCTCTGGGATTCCACATCCATTCTATTTACAAAAATAAAGAGAATACTTCAATTTAATATTACTACTCTGCACCAACCTTACACAGAGTATATATAGGTAGATATAATATTATCATGGTTCCTAATCCATAAATATCGGGAAGGGTTCAAACCTTCGACATTTCTTGCTTCGGGTCCGCGGAGCAGTTTCAGAGGTTCGCTGAACCGAGATTCAGGTTCGAGCAGGGGTTAATTTTTGTTATGTGCTTATTTAGAAAACATTTGTGTAAATTGAAAGAAAACTAAACATTTCATTCATGGAAGTCTAGGGTATTGATGTTCATAATACAAAATTTTAACTTACTTTAAGTTAATCATTAATATGTATTCTAGAAATTTTTCATCCATACTGGCTCTTCGGCTGCATAAAAAAAACTTAAGGGAAGAAAAAGCGCGGTCGACTGAAACTTGTGTTCCAGGAACAGCTAAAACAACCAATGCGACATTTTTAAGTCCTTTACAGCGATGGTTTTTGCAAAACTTTAAAACATTGGAATTCTGAATCAATTCTTGTATATACTTGGCATTTTTTATTATTTTCTCCTTAGCTGAAGATTAGATATTCATCTTCATCAAAGAATAATATAGACTTTCATTCATTTATTCCGCTTAAACCTGTTGTTCTAAGCTTATAAAATATTTGCTATCTTGGATCCAAAAAACAAAAAAGTGACAAGTGGGACTGCATTTAAAATGTGAGAAGGTTTTTCTAAACGCTTTAATGGGGCATTACTGTTAATTTTAGAATTTGTGTGTGACAAGTGCACCAAGTTGAGTAGAAATCTCTGGGAAGAAAATTTCTGTAATTTAACAGATGTTATCTAAATTGGATGCAACAACTTACACAAAATTGTAATCCAATCCCTATCTAATGACTTTAAGTGTACTTCTTTTAAATCTGTAGAGCTTTTAATACAAACTTCATTAAAAATATGTAGTCGTTCGTTTCTTTTTATGAACCGAACCCCTTATTAATTTTTTTACTCCGGCTTAGGTTGGGCCGGGAAAAAATGATTTGCTCCGGTTCGGGCTCGGTTCCGACTACTCAAATCTTCCGATTGGAGCCCTAAATATAATAATGTGTAACAGCCAGAAAAATATATTTATAATCAGCATCATAATGAAGAAACTAATCTCAAAAAAGGTAAAAGATAGAGGCTCAGACAGCTCACGTATTTTTTGAAATTTTTTCCACGCCCCCTACTGCTTCCGCAGTTATGAAAAAAATGTAAGTTCTCCCACAATTTTGTAAAAAGATGGTTCGTGCCTTCTACACATATTAAGTAGTTAGGCTTATTTATCCATTTACCAAAAGATTGGTGAAGATCAGACAAACGAAAAACAAACAATTAGCCCAGGTAGCACTTCAAATTCCTTGCCTCTTTATGTGTCTTTCAACTTAAATTTTATTATAAATACTTAAACTTTTGGAGGTATACTTACTCACATACACAGAAAAAAAAAATGGAGTATAAATCAAGCTCAATAAAATTGATTTTATCTCGACCTTCGGATTGAAATTTCAAGCCAAAGTCGTACTAGATCCGAGATATCCGAGATCAAGTCGATCTTATTTGTACTTGAAATGAGATCCGGGATTGACCGACTTCTGACAATGTTTGGAATTGATTTAATCCCCTAGATAATTCCTGTTAAATAGATTCGATACCTAGTGCTTACACCCATTTTAAAACGACTGTTAGGTTTCTGATACGATCCTTGTTCTCAAATCCAGTCCGAAAAAACTTTTCAAGTTTTTTTTTATATTTTTAATGAAAGAGAAGTTGAATAATAATTTTCTCAATTTACTACATATATGGAGGAGCACTAGCTCTAGCCAGGGTTCTCGGCTCGTTTTGGTGTTCTAAAATCTGTTTTTGGATAAGATTTGGTCTTTAAAACACAAAACTTTTGCAGAGTTGATATCGAGTTCCCAAACATTTGCTTATGGGGTGATGGAAGATTTTTGAACTACAGTGATTCCATCTTAACCATGTTCTTTGCAGATTTGCAGCATATATAGGACCTGGTTTCAAGAACAAATTAGACGGATCTTTACAATTGCACGGACTCAATGCAAGAACATTTTGTACTTAATTTATGTACTCTTATTTTGATTTAATAACACAATGCCACAAATTTCGCAAAAGTGCAAAATCCCATAAAATGACCAATAGTCTTTTGTAGTCCAGGTTGCTTATAGTACTTCCTCATACTTGGTTTACCCTCAAAATCTAAAGATATGACTCAAAACCCGATTGGTACTCACTTAACTAGAGAAAACTCGCGAAAGGACCATCTGATTTTATATAAACTTGTTAATTCCGATTGAGACAATAAAATTCTAGTGTATTATAATCAATGGATTCAGAGATGTAGAGCGGTAGCTGATAAATGCGAGTTACAGATCTGATATTTTTACCTTTTTTTGGTAAATTTCGACTTTACCTACCACTGGTTTAACAATGTTACTTCAAGCCATGTTGTTTTAGATTTTTTTGTATAGGTCCACTCAATTCTTCGTTAGACGAATACTGTCTAGTTGAATTTGGTTACCGTTTGCCGATGTTATTCGCTTATTTATGAGCAATCCTTGAAAATTTAGTATTATTTTTTAATGCGTTTACTGAATTACTTTTGCTCCTGTTTCGTAGGAAATTCAAATATAGTTTTGCATTTAATTGATCTTTACATATTTGTTTTACGTTTAATTTATTTTACTCTGTTACTTTTAAGTTTATGTGACAAATAGCTCTATGTAGAAGATATGAAAACGGCTCTTTATACTTTTAACAAGTTCAGAAGTGTTATGTAGGCTTGACCTAGTTATTGAATCGCTGAACTTCCTGGATTAATTTCGTTTAGTTGGAATAGTTGTCCTGGGTTGGCAGTTATTGCAAGCGGGACCCCAAGCTATTTGTCGTTTTCGAATTGACTTCGTGGCAGCTGCCGGTCCTGTTATCAAAGTCGAATCCCGGAAAGTATTTCCTGAATTTATCTTATTTAAAGAGAATTCAATTTTTCTTTGAAGTGAATAGCTGGATCCGCTTATTTCCCATGTCAAAAGGAGCAGTGCAAAAATATAGAAAAATTTATGATGCTCCATCGTAGACTATTTCTTGACTGAAGAGCTAAAGATTTAATTCATTCGCTTTTATATGATATTTAAGCAAATTAGTCACTTTGAGTTTTATATAAAAGATGATAAACTCGACTGAGCTGTTTTTGATTTGTCTCTAAGTCATTGAGTACAGTCAGTGCTGACGCTCAATTTAATGTTATGAGTGATCGATATGTTTCTAGTGTTAGCCGATGTGTAAGAGTCTGTTTTATCTTCCTTAGGTTGATCTTATGTCCGTTTTTTTTTTAAACATTCGAACTGTCGTCTAATGCTATTTCTTCAGGGCATATAAAAAGTTTATTGAACTAGTTAACCTTTTTGGAACTCCACTAAAACCAGACTTCAAGCCCGAATGAATGCCTAGTTACCCAAATTGAGATTCCAAACCTATTGAATCTTCAACATTCTTGGATATTTTATGTAATAGTTTTTTTAATACCAAAGAATAGACTGCTGGTGCTTTTAATGTCTAAGGTTAACTCCAAGTCACATGTGATCACGCAATGTTGATTCTTACACATATTAAATTATTTTTATAGTTGTGATAAAGAAACAATTTCGAACTTGCATTTTTCTAAATAATCGATTAGAGGCAAACTCAAAGCCCAGTTTATACCAGTTTATAGCATAGAACAACTACTTTTCAAGATTCAATTTAAAACCGTTTCAAATTGTACTCAAATTGTAGAAAAGCTCAAACCCAGTTCCAATTACCAATAACATCATCTCTTATCCCAGAAAAAGGATCAAGACCTTTAAGGATTGGAGTATGGTTAGCCAGAAAATACCCACGTTGTTATGGCTTTCAAATTGGACACAATTTGCAATTGTGTATCAATTTTTTCCCATTTTCAATGGGAACAGGGTATAAAAAATTTATGATTCATGAATGTTTCTTCTCATTTCAATAACATTACCGGTAGTACATAAATATTAGGAAGTGTGGTACCTTTTTTTTTAGTACTTTCAAGAACAAATCATAGCTGAAGTCTTAAGTACAAAACCCAAGTACAAACCACAACAAGACTTGGCTTATATTCAGCTCTAGTTTTGTTACATTTCTACTCAAATCCAGTCCATGGATAATACAACTCCGGCTCTGCCCCCGCCTTAAGCTTGATTCTAATTTAACTTAGTGACGACTCAAACTTGGTTCCAGCTTGCTTAAAAACGTTCTTCAATCTCATTGAAAAGAAGTGCATGTTGAAATCTAGCTAAGTCCCGACTAAGATCAGGCTCATTCCTCTTCAATATCGATTCAAACTAGGTAGAAGCCTTTTTGGAAGTCTCTTAAAACCAGACTTCAAACCCGAACGAACCCCTAGTTAACCCAAATTGAGATTTAAAAGCGATTCAAAAGAGAAAAGTAACACATCAAAGCTCTAACTCCAATGTCATTTTATTGGCTACTAAAAAATAAGTTTATATCTACTAAAAAATCAGTTATTTTCCTTATAACATTACACGCTGTTAACTTAAACAACACCCAACAGCGGGTAATTATAGACCCACCCTCTTAGCGTGGACCCCACCAAGTCAGAATTGACATAAACATTTTGAGTTAATCTCCTAGGGGGAGCGAGAAGCGGCACAGATAAGGCATTCCAATTGTCTCCCAGCGCGCTTCACACACACTTCAAGTAAACCTCCTCCCTATCTACACAACATTTTATGAAAAATCCCTCCTCACACTTTCAGCACACTTGGCTGGGCCAAAGAAACGAAATTAATTAAAATATCCATACGATTCCCCTCCCCTAAGGTCACTGAAATCGAAGACAAGTGGCAGCCACAGTTCATTTGGTGGTGGATTCTTTTCGAGCCTTGTGGGAAAGTTGGAAATCAAAACATTGGGAACAAGTGATTCGAGATGCCTATACAAATATCATTTCCAACCCCAGAGCCAGGACGAAATGCGTGGGAATGCTCTGTCTGATTGCCCATTAGGAATACAATTTGCAACTCCTTTTTCTGTACTGATCCTGAGTCGTGAGAAATTTTTCGAAGGAACACCTGCCCTTTTTGTTTTTGGTTTCTTTAGGGGGATTTCTTAAGGCTCCGTTGAATACATTTCCTAAAATTTCAGGGCACCGAAAAATTGTTTCCCACACTCGTGGCGAGTTGGGATTCAGTTGCAGTTTTTAGTAGGGGTACGTTTCCTCTCAGCGGCAACTTCCTACCTGCTGCTGGTGGTGCCCTTAGGAGCGTCGTATTTCAGGTTCTCTCTGCACTGCTCCTGCTTATCTCTCTCGGCGGCTCGGTGTGTGTGCGTTTTCAATGAGGGTGTGGGTACGACACACTTGAACCGGGTCTGTTTGTGGTGCGTACCAACGTACGGGGTCCGACTTTGTGTCTCGCTCTCTCCCTTCTTTGGTTGCGCACAGGAAATGCATTTCGAGCTGCGAACGGTTAGCCGGCTATAAAAGCCGCTTGCCCTGCGTTTGGGAAATCATTCTGACATCGTCAGCGTTTCAAGACACACACACAAACCATTCATCCAAAAATGTGCCAACAAGTCGTAACCGTGGTAGCCAACACCAACGGCCACAAAATGAAGACCAGCTACAGTATCAAACAGGTCTTGAGGACTCTGTTCAAGAAGCAGCAAAAGCCTCAACATCATCGCCACCAGCAGCGGCCGCACCACTCGCTAGAATCTCTGGAGTCTGTGGAAAATCTGCGCAACACACAAGTCGAGGAGGCCTACTATGCCGAAATCGATGAAAATGCCGCCAATGAGAAGTTGGCCCAGCTCGAAATTACAGTCGAAGCCGAAGAGGACATCTATGTGCCCGTTCGCTTTGCACGCACCGAGGCCGGCACCTTCTTCTGGACCACCAATCTGCAGCCCCTGGCCAGCGTTGAACCTGCCTTTGGCTACTCCATGCAGTTCCAAGATCGTTGGGCTCAGGCTTAATGCGTCTAGCCTAATCTTCAAGCTTTAATACATTGTGATAGCAGCAGCGGCCTTATCTTCCACGATAAATCTCAGCGATCCCAGCGCTTCCTTTAGTTCTTAAGATATTGTGATAGAAAATGAGAGCTTTACAAAAAAAAAAACAAACAAAACACAAAACTATTTTACAAAATACAAAACAAACTGAAATAACAATCTGAACAGAATGGTCTTTAGCATGATTGGGTATTGGGTAGGGTTGGGGGTTTCAATTTTATTATTGCCTTTGATGACTCGCTTGCCATGCCATGGAGTAGAAATCGTACCTTGTTTATGTTTTCTTTTCACATAAAATTGTTTTCTGCCGGGCTACGTGTCTGATAAGAATAATTTTTTTGTGATGCTTCATGTTGTTTCCAGAAGGCACTGGAGTTTATTTGGCAATAATATTTTGATTTCTCTATGACGCACTGAAAGTAATTAGACAAAGTAACAATAGCGAGATATGTAGGGCGGATGGTTCGTTACATTTTAGGTACCCAATCATAGAAAAGTAGGCCCTAATCGAAACAATGGTTCTCAGCATTGATATTCGACATAAGACCAATGGGTGTGAGAATAAGAATATTCCCCCAGGCACCCCCTCCATCAAA
Organism: Lordiphosa fenestrarum; assembly: GCA_035044985.1. NCBI lineage: Eukaryota > Metazoa > Arthropoda > Insecta > Diptera > Drosophilidae > Lordiphosa > Lordiphosa fenestrarum. The sequence continues at coordinate 111,644 of JAWNNO010003412.1, forward strand.
ACCCTAGGGCTTAAAATATATTATTGACAGGACTTGATTGAAAACTTGGGGTCGGGCTCGTTCGGATTTTGGATTTGCATTTGCAATTCAATAATCTCTTATTAAGATTCATCAACGTCCAGACTAAACGACTTAGTCTAGGAATCTGATATAATGTTTGAACCCTTGATCCCATATCTTATCCCTTCGAACTTTAAGAGATTGTTTCGGGTTTCTTATTAGAACAACAACGTTTTTAACCAATGCTTGAATATTTTACTAACGCAACTACTAACTACAAATGTGAAAATTAAAATGTTTGTATGATTGATACGCAAGTTTTCAGAAACAGCTGAACAAATTAAGACAAAATCTGTTCATACAGATAGTCGAGAGTCTGCAATAATACCTGGGCGGAATCTAGAAAATTTCCATATCGCTACGAATCGCTACAAATGTAAAGGTTAGAAAGAAATAAGAAATAATAATAATTCGAATTTTAAGGACTTTCTGAAATATGCTTGGAAACCGAAAGACTAATTTGAGGCGAACTTCAAAAAAGCTGGTGGAATGATTGTTTTATAAAGTCAGGAAACTTTTTCGCCAGCGCAGCTCAGAAGAATGCAACAGGTAAGCCGTCAAGCGGATCGTAGAGCTGCCCAATCGTCAAAGCAGGAGAGCAATCGACGTCAGCAACTTGTTGATTGCATTGGAACCCAGCGTGCTGCTGAGGCTCCGTGAAAATCGTAAGCGCGGCGAGATAAGCAAGTTAAGCGGCAGTCAATGTTGAGATCTCCAGACCGCCGGTGCAGGCGAACAATCGACACCAGCTATTTGCTATGCAGATCGCATGCCAGAGAGCGGCTTGGACAGAGGTATAAAACAGAAGATCGGAGAAGACTGTTTCTGAAAGAGTATCCCGGCGGCATCAAATACCTACTCAAAATACTTGGGGTGTTTTAAACAGAGCTGCAATTTGTAAATTTTTCGTACAAGCTCAGACTACTAGAAAACAAGGCCCAGCTTTCTGCAGGATTGTAGGTAATTCCAATGTATTCAATACGAATCTGTCTTCGCCTAGATTTTCGGTAATTTGAGCTTAAAGTAGCTTTAGATGCATATTTAGACCCGTTTTCTGAACAAAATCATCCAAATAATCAATCCTATTTATTTCGAATAATTTTTTAAGCGAAGAAATTCCATTTAAAGTAGAAATCGGGATATTTCCTAAGTTCTCCTAAGAGTTTAGATTATGATGGAGACACCTGGGTGGTGCAGCTGGTATTATTATATATTATAATTTTACCCAGAAGTTTAAGTATTCATTTCGATGCTTATATATTGACCCCTTCGGATGACTATATCTCACAATTGCCATAGCTAAGATCGTTAGGAAAATGGATCATAGAAAGAAAACTTATTTGTTCAATATTAGCGTTCCATGTAATAGAATTTGCCAAATGCTGTTATGACACAATTGTTGATTAAAAGAACTAATTGTTTAATACATATTACCATGATCATCAAACAATTTAACTTGATGCTTTACATACATAATTAAACTTTTCAAGCGCAATTACTCAATAGACCCCCTTTACAGGAGCAATTGCTCAAGTAATTAGTAATGGAAAGTAATAAAATACGAGAAGTAATGGTTACATTACAGCTCTGATTTGAATATGATCTTCATTTTGGTATGAGTATCGGAAACGAAAATTTAAGTACTGGATAACCCTGACAAATCGGCAAGACAATGCTTGACTTTGGCCAAAGTGTCTAGTGTGGATTCACCAGACTGTATCACCCAACTCCGATACGGCGATTAGGATTTGCATACAACTTGCCTATTGATTATCTGACCATTTCCAAACAATGTGGATCGAAAAGTGATACAGATCTGAAGAGTTTACCTAAGTTGGAATCAAGAATATCTGATCGATATATTGACCAGATAAAAGAAAAAGCGAAGGACAGTCTACTGAATATTTACAGAATAATTTTTCATTGTTCTCAATTTTGGCAAACACGTTCCTAAATTTTGGAAATATCCATATTAATTAACCTACGATGGTACACCCGAAAAGGACGGATAAGGTCATTTGGTATATTCTATATAACCCGCATTGTGGTTTTTGCAGGGCACATAAAAACTTTACAAATAACGAGAGCGTAAGTTAAAGTCGGCCCTGCCCGACTTCGAAATACCCGTTACTCAGCTCAGCTCGGATAAGTATGCAACATTTTTTTAACTCGGCCATTTATTATCCGATCCTTTTGTGAGATTGTAGATATTGGCCACATAGACTACACTGCAAAATTTGAGCTCAATATCTTAAAAATTGTGGGAGTTATTCAATATTTTTTATTGCGGGGGCGGGAGGGGGCGTGGCCAAAATTTGAAACAAACTTGATCTGCCTACAGACAATACTAGCTTAAGTATAAAATTTTGTTGCTCTAGCTCTTCTAGTCTCTGAGATCTAGGTGTTCATACAGACGGACGGACGGACGGACGGACAGACGGACATGGCTATATCGACTCGGCTGTTGATGCTGATGAAGAATATATATACTTTATGATATCGGAGATGCTTCCTTTTGCCTGTTACATACATTTGCACGACTTTAGTATACCCTTTTTACTCTACGAGTAACGGGTATAAAAATTATCTTAAGTTAACCATTTAACTTCTGAGGCGCCTTACTTAAATATCAGGAATACCCCAACTGCACCACAAATTGTTCTTTTCTCCGGCCAATCGTTCTGCCTCGACGCTTTGCCAATTTATGGTTCTATCGAACAACTTCAACTTGTTTGGCTATCACCTTGGCAAAGGCCACACCATTGTCACCTGTATCTCGGTCTCCCCCACCAAATATGGACAGCGTGCGCATAACTTCACAGCAATTCCTTGCACGGGCCTGTCGTCGCTTGTCGTACAACTTATTTATGTGCCTTTTTCTAGAAAGAAGAAAATATCCAAGCCCCAAAACTCACAATTAAAATGCAACATGTAGACGTCAACACCTCGAGTCAAGTCACATGCCAAGGTGTATCAAGGCGGACGTTGAAATTGGGCATAAAAAGCCGTGCCGCAAAAGATAATCGCCTTGGCTAGAACCCCGCCCGCCCGCGCGCTCCTTTCTCCCAATCAATCACAAACGCATTTCTCCTACACTCAAAATGCAAATGGATGTTGAAATTCTGGTAGCGCCGTGACGTAAATTAAGTAGCAATATAAGTTTCTGTTAAATTGCCTTTGACAGCACATAATTAATTTCGTATGCAAGGCCAGGGTTGTCTGCACGAAAGAATTGGAATTGGAAGAAAGAACCCGTAATGGTGGAATGCCATGGCTGGGGCTGATGATGATTGCGGTAGCCAGATAGTCATCTATGCCTGGCCTGGGCCACGATCATTTACATACTTGAACACATTGCTTCTCTTGCCGAGCCGCACCGGCTCCACTGCCTTCCTGGACCTGGGCTGGGCTGGGATTTAACGTGCGCGTGTGTACTCAATTCTCAGACCACAGCGGCCTTCGCGTGCGTGACCAGCATGCGTTTAGCGGTCATTGATTGGTCAACAACATACACACTTTGTTGGGCCGGCTCTTGGTCGAACTCTAACTCTAGGTGAGGGCGCCGAGAGCAACAAGTGTGTGAACTCATTAAACGGTGATTAGACCTGTGCTCCGAGCCGGGTTTGTTGACTGTTGTTATTGCTGTCTAAGCACCTTAGGTTCATTTGTCGTTCTGATTGCTTGTGTGTGGTAAGAATAGCTCCCGGGGAGTTGAAGTTCACTTGCATTAAAAGACCATTCTAAATTAATGTAGCTGATCTTAAATGTGTTGGGGTCAACTATGTACAATGTACATAGGTGTGTGTGTGTGGTTGTTGCCTAAACTACATCAGAGTAAAACTCATTCGTTCCATTTGAATACGTCACGCACAGTTAATAATTTGCGGGCCAGGTTGGAAAGCTTGCAAAAAAAAACCCATAGTTTGTTGGTCAGGACGACGAGCCAAGTCGATTTAGCGACTGCCTGTTTCCTCGTAAATATGTCTTTTCATTTAAAAACTATTAATAAAGCAAGCCAGTGTTGTTTGTTTACTGTACACTGCTAATGGAACACAACCAAGCTGAACGAATGACGTTTGTGAAAAGTGTGTTAGACAAACTATTGGTTTATAGCTCAGCAAGTGTGTATAGTGTAAGTACAAAGAAATACATTCCCAATGCAGGGAATTCCAACTTGAGAATTACAAGCGGTCGCTTTTTAGCAAAGTTCTACAAATATATTGATAAATTTCGAGTCCCCCAGATTAAGTATAAAATGTTTACAAATTTATGAAATTCGTAGTTTCCCGACCACAAAATACCCTGTTCGTTTGTTTTCATTTCTTTGTTTTTGAATTTTTGAAGATGAATGTAACCGGTTTTTGTAACAAAATTGTCATCCTAAATGTAGGCAACACTTTTTTCTAGTCCTGACCAACAACTGGGGGGTGCTCTTATCAGCTCAACTGTTTCGCTTATAACTCCGATGTTTTTTGTCCGATCTGATTGTACTTTTCAGAATATATAGATATTGGGCCAAGCTTTATGCATACTAAACCACGAGGCTCTAACTTAAAAATTGTGGATCTGACGGTATTTTAGATCTAGGATTTCGTGGGTTTTTTGGGATAAAAGGGGGATGGGGAAAGGGGGCTGTTCATGCTGATCAAGAATATAAATACTTTTTGGGGTCGGAAATATTTCATTCTTCCCATTTTCAATGGGAACAGGGTATAAAAAGTTCTGCTCTTGGATTCCACTACAAAATAAATTAAGTATGAGTTGGCTGGCAAAATCTTTAAATAAAACAAGAAAGAAAGTCGGTCAAGCCCGACTATAACATACTCTGTACCAAGAAAATTTGTCTTTTGATCATAACTCGAAAACCGTTCATCCGATCTTCTTCATTCCTTTGGCGGATCGATAAGTTATCCTAATAACTAAATATGTCCAGAAGGAACAAGCCATCTATCTTCAAACCTGTGGGAGATATGACGTTTTTTCCATATTGCGGGGGCGGGAGGGGGCGTGGCCAAAATTGAAAATAAACTTGATCTGCCTGCAGACATAAGAAGCATATGTCCCATACATGTCAAACCTCTATCTCTTACCATCTCTGAGATCTGTGCGTTCATACGGACAGACAGACAGACAGACGGACGGACGGACGGGCAGACGGACAGACGGACATGGCTATATCGACTCGGCTGTTGATGCTGATCAAGAATATATATACTTTATGGGGTCGGAGATGCTTCCTTCTGCCTGTTACATACTTTTGCACAAACTTATAATACTCTGTGTACCTACGGTACAGAGTATAAAAATTACTAATATATAAAGTTTGTTGTACAAGCAGCTTGATTTCTCATTATGCGAAAGGATCTACTTCAACGATCGCTATAATTCAAAAGTAATCTCTCAAATATTTCGCGCTCGCTGTGATCTGATGACACTGAACTTCATGCCGTCTAGAGATGGATCCCTAAATGAGTGCACAATGTGCAATATGCACGAAAAAGAGGACGCCTTCCATTTCTTGGCCAAATGTCCAATCCTGGCAGAAATACGCTTTGTATAGATTGGTAATAAGTAAGAAAGTCGTTGAAGCCCCTCTATAATAAACGAACGAAAGTTTATTCGCAGTATGAATTATAATGCTGCAACGGCAGCCGAGAGCAGCGAACATTCTTTTCTCTTCTTTCTTTTGTCTATCTTGTTTGGCTGTTCGATAAATAATCTTCACTACTAAATATGTCCAGAAGCTAAGAAGATGCTATCTATAAACTGTGCTAGATATGACGTTTTTTGCTGGGCGTGGCAAAAATTGAAAATATACTTAGTCTACCTATCTGCATAAGAAGCTTTTTTCCCATACATGTGGAACATCAATATCGTACCGTTTATGAGATCTGAGCGTTGATACTGACTTACATAAATATAAATTTCATTTGCAGGATGGTTTAGTCCCATAAGAAGGCAATATATCCGCTAAATGGGATATTGCTTTGAACATATCTAGGTCAATTTAACTTAGAAATTTATTTAGACTGGGATGTTTATAAGGCAAACGTGATAATGTCTTATCCCAGAAGCATAGCAGTCACTCTGTCACTGAATTCATTAATACCTGTCTGAAAATGATGACAACATTCAACGCAATCTGACAATGAGTCAAATGAATATTCAATAATAAGCAAGATGCTTATATGAATCATTAAATGACAAAAAAAAAGATCATTGCATTAGCAAGCTTTTGCTTATTTCATTAGCTAATTATGCAATTGTTGTTCCAGAAGGAAACCTTTTTATATATGTGCACTTCCACAGCTATGCATGTGACTTAAGGAAAAACAAAGAAAAATGGTTAAGTATTCTCTGGGAAGCACGCTTAGTTAAAGCTAAAGTTCCTTTACTATGCCCCGTTTGTACTTAAATTAATTTAAAAAAAAAGATTTGACTGAAAACATATTTAAAATCCATGACACTCTTTTTTTCTCAATGTACTGATTTCCGACATGAGAATTACAAGCGGTCTTATATTTGGTCAATGCAATTGGACAGATTTTAGATACAATTCAATATAAGTAGTTTCTTTGTTTTGATTCAACCAGCGTGTATGATGAAAGTTTTATACTCATATTTATATCATTTGGTGTACCTTAGATCCACAATGGTGACTCGTACATAGCTTTCCGAATGTTGGAAAAATGAAATGTTAAGTAAAAGAAACACTTGCGTTATCCAACCATGCTTAAAGTGTTTAATGCTTATTTTGTGACAAACTTTGTGACCGAGAAAAAAATGTTTTATCTTTAATTGATTTGATTTATATTTCAATTTCATGCTTACGCCAATACTTATACCCCTACAAAAAGTGTGGCGATAGCGCATTGCGTAGATCCTTTTATCAGAAAGAGGGAAATTGCCGTGACGTCCCGATGGATAAGCTGTGGTCAGAAATGCGGTTACGCTTTCGTACATTTGGTTATCGCAACCGCAAGCCAATCGTGATGTACTTTATATAAAAGCTTTGAATAAGGCAACAGATGAGACATAATGTGATTAACCCTCCAATTTGCCAAGCCGAGTTAATAAGCCTGATTCCAGTAATAAAAATCGAAATGGACAATACATTGAACTAAATTAGTACTAGGGCACCTGCGCTTTCTGATTCTGCAGTGATATCACTTTCGCTATTAATTTTGATATTTTTTTAAGTCGCCAAACTTTCGAGGGGCAATGCTAATGGTAGATTTTATATATTTCGTTCATTATTTTATTTAACATGCTCACAAGAACTGCTCTTTTTAAAAATATTTAAAGGCATCAAAATCTTTTAGCATAAATTGACTTTAAGCCCTTGGCCTTTAAGCAAAACCCTTCGATTGTTTATGGTCATCTGACAAACGATGTTTATGATTATTTTAAGAAAATGAACTAATCTTTATTTGATTAGAACGCTGTCGTGAACTGTGTTATTTTAAATGTTTACAAAGTAAGGAAATTTTAGATGGAATTCATTGTGAACAATAAAGAAAGTCGGTAAAGCCCTGCTGTTATGTACTCTATACCAATAACGGCTCAGTTTGAATTTTGATACTGGAGTTGCATGTGTAGGCAGCGCACGACTGCAGCGAACATTTCTTTTCTTAACTCGCCTCGACTAACTGATGTAGATATTACTTTTTTTCTAAGCCATCTCTGAGATCTGTTTGTTTATGCGAAAAAACAGAGGGATATGGCTAAACTCACTCGTCTGTTGTTGCTAATCAAGTTTAGATACATATACTTTATAAATAGGGTCGGAGACGCTTCCTTCCGGCTTTTACATACTTTTGCACAAACTAAATAAACTCTGTTCACCTTTGGCATAGCATTTTTGTTCTGAATAAATACGAATACGAATATAATTTAATTTAATTTAACTAATATTCAAACTTTGGTTATTAAGTCATAGATTATTTTATTAATCAATTTCCTTACTTAATATGTTCGTGAGTAGGGCATTCATTTTTGACTTTATCTTGCAGCTCTAGGAATTAAGTCCAATAAAACTATATTTAAATCTATCCAGCTCTTGAAAAAAAAAAGATTTCTTCCCAAACATGACCCTATACAATATTTGTGAAGATCGTAAGTCTACTGATGATGGGACAAAGAAATTCTTTAATCAGCATTGTAAGGGTAATCAGATCTTTTTGAAGTACAATGCATAGGCTATTCACAATTACGTGGGGTACTATTTTTATTTCGGGATCATCATAGCAATATTATTTGCACACATTTTCATGAAAATCTCTTTATTGTTTTCAAAATATTCTCCATAATAATTTACGCATTGGTTCGTTTTCGGCGCTTGGTTGAGCAAATTTCTCTGAAGATTTCCTTCAAACAAATACGTTGCTCAAGCGAAACAGTGGCGACGTGACCCTTTTGGCCTAAGAATCAGGCGATCATTTGCTGCGCAGTGCTTCGTGAGCATTAAGGTTTTGTGGGACTTGGCTTGACTTGGAACACCCACGCATATATCCATGATTTGTCATATGTGAAAATATTAAAGACCTCTTTTGAAGCACCGCAATCGTATTTTTTGTCAGCATTTCTTTGCAACAATCCACACGAGCCATTTTCTAAGCGATTGTCCAACGCGAACAATACTTTTTTACGCCAAGGTGTTCTTGTAAAATCTTACATTAGCTGGTGGAACCAAGGTTTAGGAATTCCTCGATATCATAGCTGTTAAATAATGATTATTAATCATAGTCATTAGATATTTGATCACTTTTATTTAAAATGAAAAATAAACATTGAATTACGATTATTTTTAGATTATCTCAATTACTAATTGACTACGATTAGAAATAATCCAAAATAATCGGGACTATTGGCAATTACCAAAAAATAATCAAAGTTAATCAAAAATAATCTAAATATAATCCGATTATTTTTATTGATTATTTTTGATTATTTTTCAAAAATTAAGTATTTAGCCAGTAAATACACATAAGAAAATATAAGAAAATCGTGCAAAAATAAACTCTATCAGTTTTAAGCCATTTTCGATCCATTAGCCATTCAATAATTATTGAATTTTATTTATACCATATATAATATACTATATTAAAATATACTTTCTAGGATACAAAAATCTAGCGATATAGATATAAGCATCGAAAAGTATCCAATTAATTCCTTTATTGAAAATTTTATAAAAATAAATTAGACTGTATTTACAGGCTGAATATTAAAACTTTTGGCAAATAATCAAAAATAGTCAATAAAAAATCTGATTATTTTTTGAATATTTTTGATTATTTTTTGGTAATTGCCAATAATCCCCATTATTTTTGATTATTTCTAATCGTATTCAATTAGAAGTCAGACATTATTATACCTACGGATTATATATTCATTACAACTATTTTTAAAAATAATTTTATTGATTACTAATCGTAATTGCAATTTAACAGCTATGCTCGATATTACGGCGCCAATTTCGGACGACTTTCACAGAATTCGTCGCTGGGCGAACAACGTTCACTATAAAATACGTTGTACCAGCGATACACAGTGTTTGTTTTATCACCATACAAAGAACTGAGTTCAACGACGTACTCTGGTTGAGATAATCCATGTCGAAAGTTGTGAAAAATAATCCAAGACAAACAGATTTTTCCAAATCACTGTAAACAACACAAATAGCGCTTATACATCAAAAAGTTCTGTGGCAATTAATGCTTAAGAATGTCAAACTTTATTTTAGTATTACCAGACTTTATCTTTTGACAAAGTGTTACCAGTTCTCGACATATAAATATTACCCCAAGTATGGGCCAATATAACTTCATAGCCTCGCTAAGAGTTTTCTCATCAAATTTCTCTTCAAAATAATTGAAAAGAGCTGAATCGGTACCGAGATTCAATACCCTTCTTCTAGAAAGAGCAGATGCTTTACAATTTATTAATCATTGTAATATGATACATATAAATGTAATGACTCAATTTGGTTGGAATTTTTAATTTACTAAGAGTCGCTGTTTGTTCTTGGGAAACCTACCGCAAAGCAAACAACATTTTTTTTTAATTCTGTAGAAAATATATCTTTTCCGAATGGTTGACTATTTGTTTACGTAAATATGGTGAATCAAAACAGTCAAATGATGACATCGCCGAAATCAGAAATGTTTCCCCGACCGTATCACAACATTAGATGTGATAAACAAGATAGTAAACCGAAGAGCAAAACATTGATGTCTAATATATGCCAATACATGCCAATTAGTGCTTGACATAAGATAGTCAGCCACACCAGAACTGAACCAACTACTTGGACCAAAGAAGCAATTTTTTTATGTTTTGTTACACTTTTAGCGTTGATAAGCTCTTATCAGTATACGGGAATGCTGATAAAGTTATACTTGGTAGCTCCAGTATACATATAAATCAATGAAATTTCCGACAGTCACAGCAATTGAAATCAATAGCTACCACAAAGCACACGTACTCAACAACCAAAATAAAGAAACTTTAATTAAAGAAAAACCCAAAAATGGCCCACCAAATGTTAACAATCTACTGCATGGCCCTGACCCTGGTCTCTGGCATCGCGGCCAATACGGTATCCAACAACGAGACGGATTGTCCACTGATTTGCCCCTCCATCTACCATCCAGTGTGTGCCACGGATGGTTTTATTTTCAAAGAGTTTGCCAGTTCCTGCAACCTAAAGACACACAACTGCCGTCGTGAACGCAATGCTCTTTCGAGTAAGTTTCAATATTTTAAAATTAACCAAAGCAATTCGTACTTAAAGTTATCCTTTCCCTTAGCCTATGCCGAAGCCGATGCGGCTTGGTGCAGCTCCGAGTTGGTGGATAATCTGCACGAAAAATTGGGCAGTTTTCCACTGGATGTGAATGATTGCCTAAAGCCCTGTTCCATGATCTATCTGCCGGTATGTGTTACCAATGGAAAATATCGTGCCGTAATGAGTAACTCCTGCACCATGCAAACATTCAATTGTGCTCTACAAGCCACTGGGGCCGAACCTATTCGCATCCTAAGCGAGGGTAAATGTTAGAGCAAACCTACAAAAACGGAACAATACAGGTTGATTATACTTCTGTGTACAAAAAGGGTTTTCCTTCAAATAAATATATACTCTAAATAATGGTTCAAGGAAGCTTATTTGAGAGGAAAAGTTTATGGCTGATTCGTTCTTCCTTCTGCATATTGATATGTATTTAACCTGGAAAGATCCAAAGGGCTATTTAAAAAAGTTCAAACACACAATATTTAATACCAATCGCTTTCACTTTTCTGTTTGATAAGGCAGTTCGAGCTCGTATAAGTTCCTCTTTGGATCAGTATTCTAACAATTTAACAAATACTTTTTGCAAACAGTCTTTGGTATGCTTCTAGCATTAATGTTCAAAATAGATTTCGGAGGATTTAGTATAAAAAAGAAAGTAGATTTCAACACTTTTGTCATGACTTCATAGGTGAATCTGCTCCTTCTGGGCTTCTATGGGCTATTGCTGGGTTTCCGAGTCTTTCTTATACCCAGGCTTCATCACCTGCCATGATTTTTATTTCCGTTACTTGTAGAGTAGGAGCTTAACTTCAACTTCAATTTGTTGAAATCGCTTATATAGACTTATTTAGGAAGTTTTTTTTCATTTGATAATTCTATCTTAATATCATCTAAAAGAAACTAACCCAAACATTTCTAAGATTTTAAAGGCATAGATACACCATTTTGAATGGCTGTTGTTGAATACTTTTATAAGGATTCAATACAAATGACTAACTTACTATAGTTTTATCATTGCATACTTAAGCCCAGTAGAGTATTTAAACCTGTTGTTCCTACGTATTCATAATATCTTCGTTTGAAATGAACTTAAAAAATTGTTTATTTTTAAAAATAATCTTTAAAAAAACGAGAAAGCTAAGCTTACTTCGTCTGTGCCGAAGTTTTTATACCATTGCAAATGGTCGCTTAAATATTTTCGAAAATAACTCTTTTCCCACAACGACCCATTTTCCGACCGACCGATAGTCATCCGATTTGGACAAAAGCTTGTAGAATTGGGTGAAAGCATATAAAACAAGCAAATACTAAAATGCAGGATGCTACCATTAAAAACAAAAAAGTTTTTCGAACTAAGACTGTTTTTCAGACCGATCTTTTGTATGCCAGCTATACCATGTAGTTGTCCGATTTACATCAATCTTGGCAGAGTTATACAAAAGCATAGAAAACCTATGAATTCAAAGTTTAGAGACGTTTCCATGGAAAAGAAAAAAGTTTTTCATACTAAAACTAGTTTTCCGACCGATTGTTCCTATGGGAGCTATGAGATATAGTCATCTGATCCGGTCGGTTCTAACATATTTGTAGAGTGCAGCAAAAAGAAGACTCTGTGGATAATTTCAGCTCAATAGCTTCAAAACTGAGAGACTAGCTTAAAGCTCAATCGACTCAGCTCGTCACCCTGATCAAGAATAGATATATTTAGTATATGGGGTCGGAAAAGAATATTTCTATGCGTTGCAAACTTCTGGGCAAAATTCTAATACCCTTTGCAAGGGTATAAAAAGTGAGACAAAACAAACGAAAGGGTCGAACATAAAACGATGCTAAAATGAATCAATATATTAAGCAACTTTGGGCTCTTATTAGCAAAAATACAGACGTAATGGACCGTGTTTCATAATAGTTTCATAACATTACTCTTCTACAAATTTAAAAAAAAAACGGAAAGGAAACTTCTGTTCGGCCGAAGTTTGTATACCCTTGCAGCACGTTTTCTAACTTATTTGAAGGACATATCCACTGAAAACCAACAAGTTTTTCTCAATATGACTACTTTTCTGACTCTACTTTTGTATGACAGCTATACAATATAGATGTCCGATTTCGATCAAACTTAGTAACATCATGGAAAAGCATAGCAAACTAAGAAATAAAAAGCTTGGAGGAGTGCTCTTTGAAAACAAACAAGAAAGAAAGTCGGTCAAGCCCGAGTATAACATACTCTGTACCAAGAAAATTATACGCTCAGCATAAATTTTGATGCTGCAGTAGCAGCGGACAGTCTTTTGATCATAACTCGAAAACCGTTCATCCGATCTTCTCCATTTCTTTGGCGGATCGATAAGTTATCCTGATAACTAAATATGTCCAGAGGGAACAAGCCATCTATCTTCAAAACTGTGGGAGATATGACGTTTTTTCTAAATTGCGGGGGCGGGAGGGGGCGTGGCCAAAATTAAAAATAAACTTGATCTGCCTGCAGACATAAGAAGCATATGTCCCATACATGTCAAACCTCTAACTCTTACCATCTCTGAGATCTGTGCGTTTATACGGACAGACAGACGGACGGACGGACGGACGGACGGACAGACGGACAGACGGACATGACGGACATGACTCGGCTGTTGATGCTGATCAAGAATATATATACTTTATAGGGTCGGAGATGATTCCTTCTCGATGTTACATACTTTTGCTCAAACTTATAATACTCTGTGTACCTACGGTACAGAGTATAAAAAGTATTTCTCTCTAAAACTAGTTTCGCGACCGATCATTCATATGGCAGCTATAACCTATAGTCATCCGATTTTGACAAAACTATTAAGAATTGTGTGAAAGCTTATAAAATAAATATATGCCAATTTTAAAGAGGTTTACATTGAAAACAAAAAAGTTTTTCTTACTAAGACTATTTTTCTAACCTTACTTTTCTATGGCAGCTATACTATATAGATGTCCGATTTTGACCAAACTTGGCAGAATCGTGGACAGGTAAAGCTAGTAAGTACGGAGTTTGGAGGCGATTGCATTAAAAACAAACAAGTTTTTCTCACTAGAACTAGTTTTTCGACCGACCGTTCCTATGGCAGCTATATGTTATAGTAATCCGACCCAAACCGTTCCGACAAATGTGCAGCGTATTTGTAACAGAAGACTTCATGCAAAGTTTGGTGGCGGAGGAGATTGCATAGAAACAGACGGACAGACGGATGGACAGACGGACATGGCTATATCGACTCAGCTCGTCATGCTGATCAAGAATATTTATACTTTATTTGGTCGGAAATGCTTCGTACTATGTGTTACAAACATCTGGAAAATTTCAATATACCTTCTGCAAGAGTATAAAAATGTTTAAATTTGATTGCCTTGCGTAATAAAACAGATTTACCAAAAGAAGTGTCGGCCTCGGGACTTCTAATGAAAAACTCTTGTCTTTAAAAACAAGCTTTGTCGTAACAAGTCATGAAAAAGTTTCTCAAACTTTGCCGTTCGGATTCGGCGTTAAACTGTAGGCACATTTCTCTAGAGCGCGAACTAAAAGCACACGAGCCAAGAGATAAAGAAAAGCTTGGCTTGGTCCTTTGGGGCTGTAAAGTCAATTATTTATTTTACAAGTAAAAGTCAACCGTGCACTAGAGTAGATAGTAACCATTTCTTAATGTGTGCAATGAGCATAAATTGGTTATAAAACTGGTTCTACCACTTTTCTTATGGATTAATGGTAGATTACTGACCCACAGTAATACCATGTTAGTCATTTAAAAATAAAAGATCCTGCGGTATTTCCACTCTTCTTTAGTTTTAAGGGCTTAAGCCATAAACACTTTACACTTCTTTGCTTCTTAGACTCTTGATTTGTAAAGGGGTTACATGGGTTTCGTAGGGGAAAAACCGGCATATTTTCAATAATTTTTTTTTAGTATAAAAACTGATTTATTTGGTTCAAACTTTTTATTGTTTTAAGGATACACATTTAATGAGGAATCACTGAAATTTTTGAAGCAAAATATCAAAAGCTCTGCCATTGTGACGTCATTTCCGGAGAGCCTTCGGGAAAAAGGTGCATCCGCGTTGAAAGCATAACTTCTAGGAGGATCATCTGAAGTGCAAAAGCAAAATATACGTCTTTACTTAAGACTTTAAACTAGAACTTGGACGAAGGAAAAAACAATAAAGTGAAAATTGGATTTTTGGCAGAGGTTTTAACGAAAAAAACGAAAAATTGACTAAAATTTCGGTGTATTTTTTTTTTGGGGAAATAGTTGTATTTGAACAAAAAAAAATCCTTCGTCCAAGTCATGGCAAATTGTATCTCGAAGACCTGTGTAAAATTTCATCAAGATCGGTTGAGTAATTCTCGAGAAATCTTGTCAACGGACTTTCAAAACACAGTTTTGAGAAAAACGCGTTTAAAGTTTTGAGTAACAATAAAACATGGTTAGAATTTGTTTTTCTAACTTACATGGAGTCATCGATTCCTGGGCCATAATATAAAGAACCTGCTGCAGCTGCAATGTCCAGGGCATCTTTTTGTTCCTATCTAAGACGAATCAGTGCTCCACGAGTCTCTCTTGAAGATTTTATCTCGGCGGCGCAGATACTGTTTTCGTCAACTTCTCGGGCATATTCGCGTGTTTCCGAACATGGAAATATTTTTCATTGGCTCGAATTAAGTCACTTACTAAGGATATGCATCAAACTTGCCACAATTTCTTATGCGCAACACGTTATCGGCGTTTATGTAATATTTAGTATGATTAATTGCTTATCTTTTTTTTTTAAATAAATTTAATAATTTTTTTTTTAAATAATGGAATAAAAATCACAAATTATCATTAAATTTCGATTTTTATAACAGAACTTAAGGATTACAGTCCCTGATTTCAACTTATTAGCTAACTAGACGAGCAGCTGCTCCTTCATACCCTGGAGCGCTCAACTTATTCAGTGTGTATGTCCAAAACTATTACTCGGATCGATTTGAAATTTTAGGACAATATTCTAAAGATGTTGTAGAATTTAATAAGACAATAAAAAAAAAAACAATTTTTTGAAGCCGCGAAACCCATGTAACCCCTTAATGCATTGACTTCAAATAGAACTTAAATGAAAATGTTGTACCCGTGTAGAGAGTTAGTTGGGTTTTAAATATTTCAATTTTAAAATAATTAGAAATGTACTTAATATATCCCAAAACAAACTACTATCAAGCATTTCGGGATGAAAAACAACGGTCTTGCTATAAGAATTCTGCACTTAAATGAAGTGTTTACAAAATTACCATACTAATGACACCACATGTACTTAATTCTAGTGCAAAGTTCTTGATTATTTTAAGAGCTTAGGTATCATGGGAGCTCAACTGAAATTAGTTAGTTTAAACTTTTTGGTTCTGTAGCCACTTAAAGTAACCAATTGAAATTAATTTCGTTTTCATGTAAACTGCATTAAATAAAGTTACAGAATAACGAATTATTTAAGCGAAGCTTTAGAAAACAGTGATTAAAACAGTGATCTACACAGTCACCATAACAGTGACCGAAGCGGTGATTAAGGCAGTGAACAAAACCTTGATTAAAACAGTGTCCAAAACATTGACCAAAACGGTGATTTAAACAGTGTTCAAAATAGTGTCCAAAACTGTGATCAAATCAGTAACTAAAGCAGTGAACAACACAGTGACCGCAATAGTAAACAAACAGTGACCACAGAAGTAAAGAATATACATTCTTGATCAGTATTCATTCGTCCGTCTGTCTGTTCGTATGAAAGATTAAGGGCCTTTCCCACCCCCGCAAGTTTAAAAAAATTTACTATCTTATACAATTTTATAGAAGGAATTTTCGAACCTTCTGAACACATTGAGTAATGAGGATTATTCATCGATCAGCCAAAGGATTTTCAAAGATCGGATACACGATGGTCAAGCTATTAGCAAAAGAATGTTCGCTGCCGCATCACTGCCTCAGCAGCCACTTCAGCATCCAAATTTAGGTGGAGTAGTGAGTGGAGACTTTCTTACTATCTGCGCTTAAGAAAATCGCAGAGCTTCGTGAATTTGGGAACATTTATTTTAAGGCTAATAATACTATCAATGTTGACCACCATCGATATTCAAAACTTCGATTCACCCACTATCGATGTTTTGAGTTGTTTCTCTTGTGCCCCGACTTTTACAATTCGAGCTGTAGTTTACAGATAAATAAATTCATACGGATGTAACAAACAAATCCACTTAATATTCTGTTGCAAGTATTGTGAGTTAAAATCAGGTTAACTTTAGGAAAGAGCTTCGCTCTTCCCTTTGATCCCAAGTTCTCAAAATTGCGTGTAATTAATTAGCAAATAAATCATTGTGTCCCCCAATTTACTACCTTTACTGTTTTTTTTAATTATCGTGCTTCTAAAAGTTATCGACCAAAAACTATAAAAATCGAATGTTAACATTTGTGTTGATTGGTGAAGGCTATAACATTGATTTTCCGCCGAGTAGCGTATACAAATTGAGAAGCCAAAAACCAGTTTACAAATAAAATCGAATTCTGGCCAAATTTGACATCCTTTAAGAAAGATCAGTGTTAACGATCATTTGCATGTGCTGTGCCTTCTCATAAAACAGCAGCTAATTTAAGGGTTGAATAATTCACTCTCATTTTCGCACACATCACTTGATGTCCGTTCTGCTTAAGCATCCTTCTGCTTCCGTTCTGCCAGACGTGATCAGTTTCCTGTGCCTCAGACTCATCCCCTAATTAAAGGTTAAGTTCTTGTAAATTGTGGTTTCATTTTTCGTTTAAATATTTTATATGCAAATTAATATCACATTAACAAAGTAAATATTGCGCAGGGAAAAAATAAATAATTGTGTGTGAACAATAAAATAATAATAATAATAAATTGAGATCTGTGTGTTGTGAGTGTGAGCTTAGGAGTTAAGCATCCTACGGGGGGGGGCTAGCAGAGAGTGCCGGGCAGTTGGCTGAAGCTTTGACACAGCCAGGCATGCAGTAGGTCATCGTCCACTCGTTCTTGTGTGTTGGTCCAGAAGAAGGTGCCGTTATCGGTGCTGATGTACTGCAAGGGCAACTGCAGATCCCACAGTGTGGTGGGCGCCTGTGTTGCGGTGTTATTGCTGATGTTGTTGTTTTGGTGATGTGTGTGCCGACAGTTGCGTCCATGCTGGCAGGCCCCACAGCTCTGGGGGCTGGCCTTCTCCACATAGACACTGCTGATCAGGGTGGGCGTATTGGGTGGTGGTGTCAATTCTTTCACCTCCTCCACAGACTTATCCACTGATTCCTCCAGCGTGGATTTGCTGTCATCTTCGGTTGCTAGTATCGAAGGTAAGTCCAGTTGTGTATTATTGAGGTCCACATTGTTGGGATGCACGATATTGAGTTGGGCTGGCCGTCCCTTGCCACCCACTGCCAGGAGGCGTCTTAGAGGCTGCCATACCTTGCGCATGCGTCGAACTGGCTTGTTGCTGGGAGAAGTGATTGCTGTCGCTGTGTTTGTGTCGTTGTTGTTGTGATTGGCTGTCAGGTTTTTCGTATCCAGATACATGGTTAGAGCTTGGGTGCTTGGAGCTTTTTGTTGGCTGTTTCTTCTTTATGCGGCGAGAGTTGCGTGTGCGCACCTCGCGAGAGTTGGTCGTTTACTGATGCTGCTGCGCCTGCTGGCGCTCATATTTATATATGAGGCGCTGTCGCTGCGCTGCCAATGGCCAGTCAAGAGTGAAATCGTATGCCGGCTGATCTCACGAGCAAGCACCGTACGAAATTTGAGTGCACCACTCACACAGAGAACCAATACCAACGAGGTGAGGGTGAGGGCGAGGGTGAGTGTGTGGCAGAGGTAGAGGTACTATGGCATTGCCTTGCTGCCTTTTTGTGCGCGTATTTCCCAAATAAATTCCAACAGGAATCCACAAGCTACTCTTCTGTGTGTGTACTTTTCCCATGCACGTACAATCGACAAGGGCCGCTTGATGAGTTTAGTTTTGGGGCTGCAGGTAGATGAAGTCGACGGCTATGTTGAGGCTCTTGCACAGTGGTTCGAGTGCAGCGCAAAGTGTTCTTAGTGTAGGGATAGCAGGAAAAATCAAACCTACAAAAGTCCTGTTTTGACAGAGTTGGTAGTGATATCATGACTTCTCAGTCACGAATGACGTTCGATACGCTTGTGCTTGAAAATCAGTACTGAGCATATGGATGAGTTTGATGGATGGAACTGAAAACAGTATCCAAATTAAAAGAATTTCCAAGGAATTCTGGCTTAAATCAGCAGTAATAAATTCAGTCTGAAGCAGGGCTGTCAAAAAGTGCTCCTTTTTTACAGACAGTCAGAAAAATACAGCTACCCTACCATATCATGAT
This sequence comes from Lordiphosa fenestrarum, assembly GCA_035044985.1. Classification (NCBI taxonomy): domain Eukaryota; kingdom Metazoa; phylum Arthropoda; class Insecta; order Diptera; family Drosophilidae; genus Lordiphosa; species Lordiphosa fenestrarum. Next base: position 130,889 of record JAWNNO010003412.1, read on the forward strand.
AGAGTTAAAGCCAAACGACATTTCACCACTCATTTATCTCAACGCACTCTTTGCTCAACAGATTGGAGTTTTTTTCGCTCACTTTGTTCATTTGGAGAACCTACATGAAAGCGTCTTTTGCGCATGTTTTTTGTGTTGCCTATGCAAACTGCAAGTGAGTCTGCGTGCGGACATACAACAATATTTGCTTCCCAACCAACATTTGAAAGATCCATTTAACACTTGGTGAGTCTTTTTCGAGCCATCTTAATGATTGACAAGAGATTACTGTCATATGCGATTATATGAAGTTTTGAAAATGATTCTATATATGCTTATAATGTGATTTTAAAAAAAACGACTCGTAAAAGTCTCGCAAGTGACTTGAAAATGAGTTGAAACTGATAAAAAAAAACCGATTTTAAGTCGCGCATAGGGTTCCATTTTCTCTCATAATAAGATTTATAGATATTATAGATGACGCACGAAGGACAAAACACGATTAGTCCTGGTCCTTTTCAATTTGTTCCAAATGCTTCATCTATTATATCTATAATTCTTTGGTATCATTTATGATCAAGAATCGAATGCATTTATGACTGTTTTAATGAGACAGAGGACCTAAAAAACGTTAAAGCAACAATAAACAAGTAAGGGCGCTGCAGTCGAGTTTCCCGACCACTAAATACCCTGTTCATTTGTTTTCATTTATTTCTTTGTGACAAAATGTCATCCTAAATGTAGGCAACACTTTTGGTAGTCCTGGCCAACAACTGGGTGGGGGTTGTGCTCTTACTGTTTCGCTTATAACTCCGGTGTTTTTTGTCCGATCTGATTGTACTTTTCAGAATAGATAGATATTGGGCCTAGCTTGATGCATACTAAACCACGAGGCTCTAACTTGAAAATTGTGGATCTGACGGTTGTTTAGGTGTAGAATTTCTAGAGGAGGTCTTGGTTTTTTGGGGATAAAAGGGGGACGGGTGGGAATTTTCCAAATCTGAAACAAACTTGATCTGCGTACAGCATAAATCTACCTTCGTGCAAAAATTTGCTCTATCTCTTATAGTCTCTGAGATCGACGCGTTCATACAGACAGACAGACGGACGGACGGACGGACGGACGGACGGACAGACGGACAGACGGACAGACGGACAGACGGACAGACGGACAGACGGACAGACGGACATGGCTATATCGACTCGGCTGTTCATGCTGATCAAGAATATATATACTTTATGGGGTCGGAAAATTTTCCTTCTCCCTGTTACATACATTCGCACAACTTCATGATCCCCCTTTTCCCATTTTCAATGGGAACAGGGTATAAAAATACAGTTTGAGCTAGGCTCGATTAGCTTAATTGCGTATGTTCAACTGTCGAGAGCTTAACGAAACTATTCCCTTTAAGCTGTTATCGTAAAACAGCTCCCATCAAGAATTGGCCGAGTCTAATAGTCTAAAGTGAAGGAAGTACCGATCCAATACTTTAGAAATATAAAAAATTTACTTGATATTCCTTTTGTGGATTGTAAACCAGATTGCTGGTTCGAACCATAATTTTCTAATGGTTAAGCTTCGAAAATTTCAGGTTTGAGGCTTTTCGGAAAAGGTTTGGTTGGAACCTTGGTTCAGCCCATGCTTTACGCAATATTCATAAAAAAAACAGTTCATTTATTTAGTTTCTGAATATATTTTAATTTTTTTAGTTAAGTTACAGTTAATTTTATGTGTTCCTAAAATCGCTTTCGATCTAAGAACTGATTATATCGTATGGGAATCGGAATCGAAAGGAATTGCTTTTGTGAATCATTGAAAAAGATTTGGAGTCGAGGATCTTAAAAAAAGCAGAAGCTGTATAAATACACGGAGCAAAAAAGGATATTAAAAAATATGCATTGGATGATTTGGAAAAGATATGTATAAAATATGCTTGTAATCATCCAACGGAGCTAAAAATCATCCAAAGGATATGAAAAATTATAATCATTTGAATGATTTTGCAGCTACGCTAGATGATTAAACGGATATTTTAGACAAATCCTTTCCAAATGGATCTTCACCTAAATCGATGTTGGTGCGTATGGAAGTGAAGCCGACTTGACTGCCCTCTGCACTTTGGGTAAGTTAATTTTCCCGAAGACCAAATGATTGACGGAGTACGTACTCCATTCTATATGGTTGATGCTTTCCCATTACATAAGCTGATCACGAAACCATGTGCTTCTCAGAATCTGCATAGAGATTACCCGTCTTGGGCGATTCACATATTTTTCTTCTCATTATTAACACATTAGGGATGTTTTACAAAGAAAACAAGTAAGAAAGTCGATCTAATCCGTTTGTAATTTAATCTATGTACCAGCGACATTTTATGATAAGAATGAATTTTTATGCGAACATTCTTTTGCTTTTAACTTATCTTTCGTTCTTCCGAATATTACCAATCCTTTGGCGGATCGATTACTAAAATTGATTCTTAAATATGTCTTGAAGGGACGAACCGTCATAATCTATGTCTCAAATTGCGTTTGCGATTTTCTCAAATTGCGTGTATACCTTATAGAGTCGAAGATGCTTTCTGCTTGCTGCTGCTCAGACTTTCTCAAAAGGCTTCAGTAGTTTTAAGAAACGTCTGTTACATTTTAATATTCGAAAATATAACTTGGGGGAACTAACATTTTAGATTTGCTAAAGGCATCAGTAGCAATTATTGAGCATTTTACTCCATTTTAGATCCCATGGATTTGGATTACGATAATTTTTCATTGCAAATTGTGAAAGAACAAAAATTGACTTTCGAAACATGATAACGCCCCTGCTCACAAATCGTTGCTTGTAAGAGAGCAACGCAAGCCAAGCACCGTATTCCTCTGACATGGCCCCCTGTGACTTTCTTCTGTTCCCAAAACTAAAGAGACTCATGAAAGGACGATGTTACGCCGATAAATACAGCCCTGAAGCAGGAGCTAAACAAGGTCTCAAAAAACTAATTCTTTAAGCGCTCCGAGGGCTGAAACTAACGTTGGTATAAATGTTAAAAGTCCGATCAAATAAGAAGTAAGAACAATTGAAATAGATAAAGAAAGAATAATACAATCAAAATTAACAAACTGCAGTTCTGCCTGCATTTGTTACCACGGTGCGCATTGCCTGTTCGTCATTTATGCACGACTGACTTTGTTTTCACATTCACACGGTACCCGGAGACGGAGCCCAGTAGTACTACATAGTTGTCCAGCCGGCTGGTTTGGGCCATAACAATAACAGTGACGTAGCCACTTTAGTTCCCAAGGGGCAGCCACAGCCACCTGTTCCCCGTTTGGTTTGTTGAACTAAGACGCTGTGCATTTCCGTCCTGGCGCAGGCGTCGCCGTTGTCGTCGCCGTTGCGAGTGTGGGAAAGGGCTTATAAGAATTTCACTTGGTTTTTGGGTTTTTGGGCACTATTGTTGTTGTTGCTGTTGCTGTTTCCTTTCTTGTGATTTTGTGTTTTTTCGAGCAGCTGTTATTGCTACTTGTTCGCCTGTTTGTTGTCATTTATAATCAAGACTCTCAGCTCTGGCGCTGATAAGTTCATTTTAAAGGGTCTGGGGACTAGTCGAGACGAGGGATTATGACAAGTTGTGGTTCACACGCTCGGGCCCCGAGACAGAGACAGACAGAGAGTGAGATCTAATGAGGCCATGACCTGATTCAGTGCGCAGTCCTTGCGCGTTCCCACACAAACGGCTTTGCAACTAGTCGGAACAGTTTGGCCAGGTTTGGGCCAGTTCCAGCCAGGGGCCAAAAGCAACAAACTCGTGCCAATCGCGTGTGCACCGCACGCTTGCTATGCTGAGGCTGGAGATGGAGCTGGCGAGTTGCTGCTGCCTCCATCTCGCTATTAATCTTGAGCTCTCCGCAGCACGTCGTCGTCGTAGTCGCTGTTGCCCCGCACATTTGCCCCCAATCAGCGCCTAGCTTTGAACTGCACGTTTGCTAAATTGAAAGCGACTGACTTGACTATGACTTCGTCTTGGACTCTCTGATTGCGATTGCGACTCTGTCTGACTGAGCCAAGCATGCGCCTGGGCTCGCGCCTTATAGGTAGACGGTTGGACTGTGAGACAGACCATTGAGAGTTAGTGTCTTAGCTCATTTGTTATACACTACCCAAACATGTTTGGGGTGGGGTGTATGCATTACCTGAAAGATATAAGCGCTCGCAGTTACCTGTGCTATTGTTAATAGTTAAATTTAAATAATTATGTGAAAAACCGTTTGGTAGCAATGTGAAATAACCAATTTGGTATTTGCAGTGATTGCACTTACTGACCAAAACTTATTTAGACTTTGTTATATCTTTGTAGCCACCTATCCGTATGATGTGAAATTTGGACACTATGTAGAATCTAGAGGAGGAAGCTATTGGTATTAAATTCTTTATATTGACATAGCTAGGGGTAATGCTGTTATGCCTTTTTGCCACAGGAATCGTTTTTTAATTGCCTACTTTTAGGCAGTCACTTTCAACTTTGACAAATGAATTTCCCATCACACCCATAATCTGTTCAATATGTCACAAGAATGGGCTCAATTTCCCCCTTCTTCCAGTGAGTCTCACTTCTTTCTTTGAGACAAGAATTAAGAATTCATTGCTGGCCCTAGGCTTCTCTTCAATCAATCTCTAAGCTTTTGTGCATCTAATGTTCTCACAAAAGAAAAGAACCTAGACTAAAGAAACTTTTACATTTTAAATTTCTTTACAACTGGCACCAATAGCTGGTGAAGGTGACCGATTGTGTATGAAAAACCACAAAACCGCAAAAAACCAAATCGAAGTCCAGACTCAGAAAACTAACCATCAAAGATTTTATGGATCGAAGGTAACTGCTACCGATTAATTTCTAGCACTATGCTCTTTTCAAATAGAGGAAAGAGTTCTTTGTGAAAGAAAAAAACTGTGAGAAAGTATTCTTATACCCGTTACTCGAAGAGTAAAAAAGGTAAACTAAAGTCGTGCAAATGTATGTAGCGGGCAGAAGGAAGCAACTCCTACCCCATAAAGTATATATTTTTTTGATCAGCATCAATAGCCAAATCGATATAGCCATGCCTGTCCGTCTGTCAGTATGAACACCTAGATCTCAGAGACTACAAGACCTAAAGTATATTTTCATATTTCAAATGTGGGCTTCTATTGTCTGCACGCAGATCTAGTTTATTTCAAATTTGTACCACGCCCCCTACCACCCCCGCAATACAAAATGTTGAATAACTCCAACAATATTATATTTTGCAGTGTTGTGAATGTGCGGAAAATCCACAATCTCTGAAATATTCATAAAGATCGGATAATAAATGGCAGAGCTATAAAGGTTATAAAAAAGTAGCATACTTATCTGAGCTGCATGCGCTGTTTGCTAACATAATGTTGCAATATGCAAAATAATGTTAATGCTCTGTTAATTAGCTTAAGGAAAGGTTATTAAACACTAATTCCACTGATTAACTGGTATATTGAAATCGGTTAGTGCCGATTTGAACTTAGGCTCTCGTTATTCATAAAAAATTATACATAATCAAAAACAAATGGAAAGTTAAAAGCTTAAGATTTATTTTTTTGTGAATTGAATCAACATAAAACAGTACACAAAATCAAAATTTTGATTTTTGTGGTTTTTAAGGAAGAACGAAGGGCGGGACAGGTAGCCCGCCCTCCCCTAATTATACGAAATATAATAGTATGCTCTATTAGCACTGAAGTTTTGATGTTTAAACTTGAGCCAAAATTTTTAAAATGATCAGAGCTACAAGACGTGAGGTGTAAATCGAACCTCTTAAGGAATACGAGTTAAACCTAAGCCTGTTCTAAACATAAAAGTTTGATTCAATTCAAGAAAAATTATAAACATGAACAAATTTAATCTACTATGTGGCGACTTTTTCTGTTATCCTGATGGTTTCGGACGACTGAGATATACAAGTAAATGAAAAAACTTATGAAAATATTCTAAACTACCTTTAAAATTCCCAAATTAATCACATATGATGTTTTCTGCAACTCCCTTTCGACAAAAAGGTTATTAGGTCGATTACAGTATAAGCTTGTATATAGTATATGCATATGCTATGCTGAACCAATGTGCGAACCAAAGCATTAACCTTAAATTTGCGAACCTCAATTATTGGTAAATTTTGGTTCGAACCCGCGAACCATATAAAACTGATTTCCGTGAAATTTCGACAACTGGATTTAAATAACGATCATTATTTACACTTCGAAAGGTCATGGGTAAATTAGATGCAATGCAGTTCGACTTCGACCCAAGGGACTATTAAAATAAACAGGGATGCAAACACTTTGGAAATTGAATTCCTGTAAACCGTTTGAACAACTTTAAAGTCATTAGAAGAATTTCCAAAATTTACAATGTCGAATTAGCAGAATTCGTCTGTAAGTTCCTAGATGAGTGCCCTACGAAAACAGAGAATTTCGGCTAGAAAAGAATACGTACCATGCATCTTACACACTCCATTTATCATATTATATTAGAAAAAACTCTCCTAGAGAAGATAGAATTAAAGTAGAGAAGTACTACTGAGTTCGGCTACCGGTTCGGTTCGGCATTTCTGAAAGGAAGCCGGTTCGGGTTGCGGTTCGGTTCAACAGCTGCAATTAGCCGTTCGGTTCGGTTCAAGCCCGGTTCGGCTCAGAACCGGTTTGCATCCCTGAAAATAAATTACTGAACGATAAGCTTTTGCACTGGGAACGAGTTGAGCGATTACCAAAATGAACGTTAAGTCTTTCATTTGATTCCAAATTTCAAGTTAAATTTCTTTAAGAGCATCCACACTTCCATTTTGATTTGATCTAACTGGTTTCAGTTTTTTACCCATCAGTAACTGTTTGGCTTTTTAGCTTTTGGTTCACACGACGACGAAGACGGCGTCGACTGTGAAGCGGCTGAGGCGATGGCGATGGCAACAAGTTTTGTGCAAAGTTAGCGCAGAGCTTAAAAAATATATATGACAAGCAATTAGTGTGCATTGAGGTTAGTCGAAAATGGTTTGTGGTTTGACTCTTGTGATTGTTGCTGTTGTTGATGTTGCCGGTGTTGGATTTTGCATACGCCACACATTATTCATACGCCACGTGTGACAACAATAGTTGAAAGTTGAGGCGTCTTGAAAGCTGAAGCAATGCCCTGAGATGCTGCCAGTTGTTCGCCATCGTCAGCACATCATAAAGGCCAAAGCTAAAACCACCAAGACGGCTAACGGAAGTCATGGACAGAAGACAAACAAACAGAGATTCTGCAGCATCATGGGAACGCCGAGTCAGGCAAAAAAAACCCTCAATGAGCGGGAAAGAGATACAAAATCCGAGGCGTCCAAGCACAAGTGTCATATTGCTGTGATGGTGATGAATACACAGGCAACATTTTATACACACTGTGGACTGCCCAGTAGCCCTGAGATCAGCGAAAAAAAGATCTTAGAACGACAACCGGATGTTGAAGTTTATGGCGACACCAAAAACAACATTCAGCGAAATTCTATGCAAAAAACATTTGTTTTTATTTTTCCATTTTTTTTTGGGACCCTACAAAACTGTTACACTTTAATCGATACGCTCCAACGAAAGCCAAGCAAAAGCCGTTCTAGTGGCTGTTGTAGTTGTTGTTGTTGTCGCAGTCATCATCATCAGCCAAGCATGCGACATAATTGCGCGAGTTAAAGGCCCCCCTCCAAACAACCAGCAGCAGCAGCAACAACAACAACTACAACAACATTTCAACAATCCATCGGATCGCATCACAATCCAGCCATCCGTCCAACGTGTGGGAAACACACGACAAATCTGTTTCCCACGGTCTCGTAAAGTAGGCACAACACAACTAACACAGTCACAGCTTTGGATCCCTCATCTCACTCTCTCTCCTTGTCTCTCTCTCGCTCTCTCTCTCTCTCTCTCGAGGCTTGAACGCGATCGACGAACGAATGGGAGCCGCCGGTTCCAAGCAGCAGCGCAACTGTCATCATTGACAATAAGTATGACATGGACAAAGGCAACGGGCGGCGACGGCAGCGGCAGCCAGAGTCCCAGACCCGACCAAGACCGAGAGCCACGCGCATACCCAATCCCAAAGCCGACTTTGGGCTCCCTCCGACTGCAATCAATTGAAGACGACGCACGCCAGAGCACACTCTCTTGCTCAAGTTGGGCGCACAAGTATTTCAAAAAGAGCGCACTGTGGGCAGAAAACATTGCTTAGTAATAAAAAATAAATGGTTCAAAATCGTTTCCAATTTTTGTTTGCCATCGTTTGATACGCTTGGTAACTAAATATTATCGCCCTAACCATATCCGAAACCATCAACCGAAAATATCTGTAAGCCGGTTAAGAATTACAAAACAGAAACAAATGTTTGAGATGATTTCGGTTTGTACTCAACTACAATGTTTATACTTCATGACTTCGTACAAAGTTTGGTGAAGACAGCTTTCAAACTGACAAAGGTGATAGCAAATAATCTGACGGACATGGCTATATCGACTTAGCTCGTCCTGCCAATCAAGAAGATATATACTTTATGTTATCGTAAGTGCTTTCTTCTTAGCCTTACAAAAATCTCTACAATTTCAATACACCCACGAAAGACCTTAACAGTTATTTAGATTTCGTGTTTTTCAATTCCGAATTCCACAAACCGCTTCCGACCCAAATTGTGTAAAGTGTCGGGTGAACCAAACCAAAACCTCGCAAAGACATCAAATCTCAAATAGCTGAGCCTTTACCATTATTTTGGGCTTCCAGCTCTGCTTATAACTTCAACCGAAAACCAATCTAAATAGTTATAACAACCTTATACCTCGACCACAACAGTTACCCTAACCCTAACTGTTATTCGATTTACCTTTTAATTTTTGGTTAAAACTAAATCTATCATATTTTATTTTTGGTATTAAAATAATTTAATACGAACTTTGATTTGTCCAAAAACAATACTTTAAAAACTTTTATATTCTCAGTGCATGGATATCCAATTGAGAATTAATAGCGGTTTTGTGTTAGATTGCTTTATTTATGACAGAAAAAAATTGGTAACTACTTTTAAGCTGACGATTGGTTCAATTCAATGAAGAAATTATTACAACTGTGTAGCAAATAGCGTGTGAGATGCCACAACCGCTTCTGACAGCGATTCCCAGAGTAAGTAGAAAGTTTTTTCAAATTAATATAGTAGCTTTTCAGGACCAAATGTACTAGAGTTCAGATCCCGATTCGTACAAAAAAAAGAGTTTAGGTTGTCTTAAAAACATAAAACTTAACTATTTTAGATTAAAGTGTACAGTCTTTAGATGTGCTCATTTCCAACTAAAGGACCACCTAGACGAACAAATTCATGGTATCTAAATACACTTTGGTTC